>WWET01002220.1:25233-36906 GCA_011038615.1 Limnodynastes dumerilii
GGGGGCAGATGGAGGCTGGCACTGGCAATAGGTGGCAGAAGGAGGCTGGCACAGGCAGTTGGGGGCAGACATGGAAGCAGGCAATATTAATAGGGGGCACACATGGAGGCTGGCTGTATTAATTGGGGGCAGACATGGAGACTGGCAATAATAATATGAGGCAGATATAGAGGCTGGGCATATGAATCCTGGACAAATAATAAGGGGCAGACCTATGGATGGCTGAATAAAAGGGACAGGTACTAGATCTGCTGGTATGGGCGGTGCAAGACATACCCACTTTCCCAGACACACCCACTGGGTGGTACAAGACACACCCCCACTACCAGGCCGCAAAATTTTGTCCCTTTTTTGAATTTTCAAATGTTGGGAGGTATGCGGTCACAACCCTTGATATATATTTTATGTATATAAATGTGGGCAGAATGCCGACATGAAAATCTGCAGATTATTATGCAAATTTAATACCATCATCACTTGGATGTTGTATTAAATAAAAATAAGTTACATATAGAACAAACTGGATGGACATCTCCCTGATAACTCCTGCTGACTACAGTGAGAGATTAATCTAACATGGGCCTGGCCGGGCTTCACAGCAAAGAAGAGCAGCGGCATTGGGTGTGTTTTACCCTTCTGATCATCTGATTTCAGACAGTTAGCATGGTGACACTGAAATGACAACGGCATTCACGGATCAGCCATTTTCTGAGTCATTACTGCAGCACCAGTCAGAATATTGTAATGGGGGCATTACAGTAATCCTGACCCTAGACCTAATTCCTAACCCCCAAACCTAACACTAATCCTAACCCTAACCAGTAGCCAGGGAAGCATAGCAAAGTGCTGCGCACGTGTACCGGGCACAGTAAATATCACAGCAGGTACCGGAAAGAGCAAATGTCAGGTTGTGGAAATTCTACGTTTCAGCAGTGTACCGTGCCAAAATAAAGTTTTTCGAAACTCGAATCCTGTCCGGCATCTACTTCCCATGGCATCTTCCGCACATGTGCAGGAGTGGCCAATGCTCTGTTTTTTCAGCAGTTTGGCGATAACCAGCCATCCCAGGAGTGCAACAACAGTGGGTGCAGTAATAGCAGCCGTCCCCGATACACCCATCACCTCCACTGTCACAACTCCCACATCCACTATAGTGATGTCACTGTTATTACTACCAATGACCAATGTCAAGTGGGGGGGGGGGGGCCTAAAGAATATCAAGCCACAGGGGTCCTAGCAGATCCCAGAGTATACTGCATACATTGATAGGGAGACAGTACAAATGTAACATATCAGATGATAGTTAGCAGCACAGATATGTGAGGCATCTTCATTTTTGCACTGTGATTTAGGGCCAAATTTAGTAAGCTGCGGGTTTGGAAAAGTGGAGCAGCCAATCAGATTCTAGATCTCATTTAACTATTGCATACTAGAGAATGTCAGCTAGAATCTGATTGGTTGCTATGGGCAACATCTCCACTTTTCCAAACCCGCAGCTTAGTAAATCTGGCCCCTAGAGTTGATCAAGCTAGGCCTCCACCCTACTCTAAATCATTTCTTTACATTATCAATGTGTCTGCATCTGGATATACCATGCTCATAACTCTGCATCAGGACCCATATGTATATCCCTGAGCAATGACGGTAACAGCGGGAGTGTGGGGGAAACGTGAAGAGATTTCCGATCACCTGCTCATTGCTATGTTCAATGAGTTAACTCCAACTTCCTTGTACAAGACATTGAAATTCAGATTTGTAATCTCCTTGTGACCATATGCCTTGTCATCTAAAACAGAAGCTAACAACTGAAAGATTAACTTGTTTTATAGACAGGAGTATACCCTCTGGGAAATACATTTCTCATATCTTGTCCTCAGAAGAAACGTGGGTAGCATCTGCTTGTAGAAAACATGTCCTTAGTGTGTGAGCAGGAGGGTGTATGTGAGGGGGTAGCAGATGTAGTGTATGCTCCCAAAGGGTTACTCGCACTGCTGGTGGTCTGCATTTATCTGTCCTGGTTACAAGAGACATCGGCGCAGGCTGAGGAGTCCTCACAGCGAGAGACAGATGCCATGCAGTGTACATGTGCCATTCATATCATCAGCTATTATAAGACGACAGGTTTAGTGATTGCCTCACAGTGTCTATCAGACCACCAGTTCTCTCTTATATTTAGGAAAGGTACGATGGAATATTCAATGGGATTATAACATATAAAAGTGACCGGAGGAGTTTACATGATATATGCAATGTGTTATAGCACAATGTCCTATACTGATCCTATATACTAGGTAATAGGGAATCTAGACATGATACTAAAGGCATCTTTTTGTTAAGGCAGATGCAGTTACGTTTATATGTATTAAAGAGCACAGCTCTATTTAAAGGGCTGGGTTTTACCTTACAGAAAATCGACATATTAAATAGAATCCGTAAAACTGCTATAAATTTGCCAGTTCACCGATTGGTGTAAATCTGATCACACGCTATGGGCCTAATACAGACTTAATAGTGGATTCCATACATTAGCCTCCATTGCAGTGACTAATGTAAAGAATATGCGATTCAGACATCCGTGCACATGAGGGTAGTGCACACCCCCTGCATTCCTCTTGCACGTACGGCCCGGCCTTAAATATTCCACCAACGAAATGGTGGATTGTACGTAAGGGCTTTGGAGCGCATGGTGGGTGGCCCCGCCCCCTCTCGGCTTTGGCGCACATAGTGGGAGGCCACTGTCCCCCTGGCGGAGGCTGATTTCCGCAATGAACGCAGAATCAGGCAGTTGCGCCTGTGCAAGCACATATAGAGCCCACTTACGTACGTTGCGAACATCAGTCAGCTCTCTTTATTAACTCAGGATCAGGTCCTATGTGATAATTGTGCCGATCAGTTGATAATCAGCTGTGTCATCAACTCCGACTGCTTAATGCTGGAATTCAACATCTTGTAAAGCACAGGGGTGGAGATGAATGTGATTCAAAGCAAACCACTATGATGTGAATCACTAAAGCCTATTTAGATGAAAAAGTTGAGGTGTTGCCCATAGCAACCAGCAAATTTAGCACTGGGTTAACTAAATAAAAGTGTAGGAATAACAATATTTGGCCTACATTTCTGTTATCATTGAGTTTATAATGTTTTGCTTAATATAAGAATTGGCTTGGGGGCAGCTGAATTCCATCTTTCCATTACAAGGCCAGCCTACAATAACCTCACCCTGTCATCATTTGCCGAGACAAATTAGCATCCACACGCAGCCTCTAATTGCAGGGCCCCAGATCCTTGGGGACATATAGAGATTATAAAAAGCACAATGATTGCAGTCTGAGAACCTAATGCCCAATTGTCACCATGGATCATTTAGAAACCCTAAAACTCCTTGTTTACTTCTATTACTTCATGACGTAAATACTACACTATGACTAGGTTTTAACAGCAGGTGCAGGGCCTTGTAGAAATGCACTCTCCATAACTGTGTCATGTCAGGAATGGGAGGCATTTACACATGGAAGTAGAATACCCCAGGGGCAGGGGCTCTCCTATGTAACACATAGAGCCTGAATAAGACAATATAGGGCCTGATTCAGAGGCTGAAAATAAGAACTTAAAGTTACACCTGGGCAAAACCATGTTGATTTCAGGGGGAGTCAAGTTAATTTTATTCTATGCATGCAGGGAGAATGCTTTGATTTTACTTATTGCACACAGATACCTGATCAGTTTCACTTTTAAACTGCTAATTAGACTTGAGCTGGGAAATATCACCTTTTAACTATAATACTGTTGCAACATATGAAATTTGACTCCCCTGAAATCAACATGGTTTAGCCCAGGTGTAACTTTAAGTTCTTATTTCTTTAAGTTCTTATTTGGACTTCCCCCTACTATCCGTCTCCAGGAAAGATGGGATAATGCAGACCATGGGCCGGATCCAGACCAGCGTATTTTCTAGTCACTCCCCTCGCTCATACATACTTTTGCCGTTTTACGCTTGCCAAACCCTACCTTAACGTTTCAAAGCGTAACTACTGACGTATGTAAAGGCCTCACATACGTAAGTGCCTAAGCACGCCCATACCATACGATTTAAATGCCTCACCCCGCCTCCGAAGCGTAATTACGGATGGCGTATGGTTGGCTCGCCCCTTCATTCGTAGTTACACTGTTGATACGAGGCTGGTACGTACGTTCAGAATTACGTGGCGTAACATCTGCCGCGCGCACGTGCAGTACATACAAAACAGCGTTTTTACATCACCGGTTAGCATAAATACGCCAGCGTACGTAGCTCAGGATCTACCCCCATGAGGGTAACGTCCACTATGCAGAAGGCTGACTAACCGATGAAGTGATTCCCACAACAAACTGCAAGATGTAAGCAACCGTTTAGAAAGTGTTGCACATTGTGAATATGATTGATGATATGATATGATATGATGATTGTGAATATGATTGATGATATGATATGATATGATGATTGTGAATATGATTGATGATATGATATGATATGATGATTGTGAATATGATTGATGATATGATATGATATGATGATTGTGAATATGATTGATGATATGATATGATATGATGATTGTGAATATGATTGATGATATGATATGATATGATGATTGTGAATATGATTGATGATATGATATGATATGATGATTGTGAATATGATTGATGATATGATATGATATGATGATTGTGAATATGATTGATGATATGATATGATATGATGATTGTGAATATGATTGATGATATGATATGATATGATGATTGTGAATATGATTGATGATATGATATGATATGATGATTGTGAATATGATTGATGATATGATATGATATGATGATTGTGAATATGATTGATGATATGATATGATATGATGATTGTGAATATGATTGATGATATGATATGATATGATGATTGTGAATATGATTGATGATATGATATGATATGATGATTGTGAATATGATTGATGATATGATATGATATGATGATTGTGAATATGATTGATGATATGATATGATATGATGATTGTGAATATGATTGATGATATGATATGATATGATGATTGTGAATATGATTGATGATATGATATGATATGATGATTGTGAATATGATTGATGATATGATATGATATGATGATTGTGAATATGATTGATGATATGATATGATATGATGATTGTGAATATGATTGATGATATGATATGATATGATGATTGTGAATATGATTGATGATATGATATGATATGATGATTGTGAATATGATTGATGATATGATATGATATGATGATTGTGAATATGATTGATGATATGATATGATATGATGATTGTGAATATGATTGATGATATGATATGATATGATGATTGTGAATATGATTGATGATATGATATGATATGATGATTGTGAATATGATTGATGATATGATATGATATGATGATTGTGAATATGATTGATGATATGATATGATATGATGATTGTGAATATGATTGATGATATGATATGATATGATGATTGTGAATATGATTGATGATATGATATGATATGATGATTGTGAATATGATTGATGATATGATATGATATGATGATTGTGAATATGATTGATGATATGATATGATATGATGATTGTGAATATGATTGATGATATGATATGATATGATGATTGTGAATATGATTGATGATATGATATGATATGATGATTGTGAATATGATTGATGATATGATATGATATGATGATTGTGAATATGATTGATGATATGATATGATATGATGATTGTGAATATGATTGATGATATGATATGATATGATGATTGTGAATATGATTGATGATATGATATGATATGATGATTGTGAATATGATTGATGATATGATATGATATGATGATTGTGAATATGATTGATGATATGATATGATATGATGATTGTGAATATGATTGATGATATGATATGATATGATGATTGTGAATATGATTGATGATATGATATGATATGATGATTGTGAATATGATTGATGATATGATATGATATGATGATTGTGAATATGATTGATGATATGATATGATATGATGATTGTGAATATGATTGATGATATGATATGATATGATGATTGTGAATATGATTGATGATATGATATGATATGATGATTGTGAATATGATTGATGATATGATATGATATGATGATTGTGAATATGATTGATGATATGATATGATATGATGATTGTGAATATGATTGATGATATGATATGATATGATGATTGTGAATATGATTGATGATATGATATGATATGATGATTGTGAATATGATTGATGATATGATATGATATGATGATTGTGAATATGATTGATGATATGATATGATATGATGATTGTGAATATGATTGATGATATGATATGATATGATGATTGTGAATATGATTGATGATATGATATGATATGATGATTGTGAATATGATTGATGATATGATATGATATGATGATTGTGAATATGATTGATGATATGATATGATATGATGATTGTGAATATGATTGATGATATGATATGATATGATGATTGTGAATATGATTGATGATATGATATGATATGATGATTGTGAATATGATTGATGATATGATATGATATGATGATTGTGAATATGATTGATGATATGATATGATATGATGATTGTGAATATGATTGATGATATGATATGATATGATGATTGTGAATATGATTGATGATATGATATGATATGATGATTGTGAATATGATTGATGATATGATATGATATGATGATTGTGAATATGATTGATGATATGATATGATATGATGATTGTGAATATGATTGATGATATGATATGATATGATGATTGTGAATATGATTGATGATATGATATGATATGATGATTGTGAATATGATTGATGATATGATATGATATGATGATTGTGAATATGATTGATGATATGATATGATATGATGATTGTGAATATGATTGATGATATGATATGATATGATGATTGTGAATATGATTGATGATATGATATGATATGATGATTGTGAATATGATTGATGATATGATATGATATGATGATTGTGAATATGATTGATGATATGATATGATATGATGATTGTGAATATGATTGATGATATGATATGATATGATGATTGTGAATATGATTGATGATATGATATGATATGATGATTGTGAATATGATTGATGATATGATATGATATGATGATTGTGAATATGATTGATGATATGATATGATATGATGATTGTGAATATGATTGATGATATGATATGATATGATGATTGTGAATATGATTGATGATATGATATGATATGATGATTGTGAATATGATTGATGATATGATATGATATGATGATTGTGAATATGATTGATGATATGATATGATATGATGATTGTGAATATGATTGATGATATGATATGATATGATGATTGTGAATATGATTGATGATATGATATGATATGATGATTGTGAATATGATTGATGATATGATATGATATGATGATTGTGAATATGATTGATGATATGATATGATATGATGATTGTGAATATGATTGATGATATGATATGATATGATGATTGTGAATATGATTGATGATATGATATGATATGATGATTGTGAATATGATTGATGATATGATATGATATGATGATTGTGAATATGATTGATGATATGATATGATATGATGATTGTGAATATGATTGATGATATGATATGATATGATGATTGTGAATATGATTGATGATATGATATGATATGATGATTGTGAATATGATTGATGATATGATATGATATGATGATTGTGAATATGATTGATGATATGATATGATATGATGATTGTGAATATGATTGATGATATGATATGATATGATGATTGTGAATATGATTGATGATATGATATGATATGATGATTGTGAATATGATTGATGATATGATATGATATGATGATTGTGAATATGATTGATGATATGATATGATATGATGATTGTGAATATGATTGATGATATGATATGATATGATGATTGTGAATATGATTGATGATATGATATGATATGATGATTGTGAATATGATTGATGATATGATATGATATGATGATTGTGAATATGATTGATGATATGATATGATATGATGATTGTGAATATGATTGATGATATGATATGATATGATGATTGTGAATATGATTGATGATATGATATGATATGATGATTGTGAATATGATTGATGATATGATATGATATGATGATTGTGAATATGATTGATGATATGATATGATATGATGATTGTGAATATGATTGATGATATGATATGATATGATGATTGTGAATATGATTGATGATATGATATGATATGATGATTGTGAATATGATTGATGATATGATATGATATGATGATTGTGAATATGATTGATGATATGATATGATATGATGATTGTGAATATGATTGATGATATGGTTTAGTTTCAATAGTTTATTTTCTTTAACTATTTACTATGTACATATACATATTCTAATGGTATCCCCAAATACCCCCTTTTTCTCCTGCTAGTAATAGCTGCTTTATTAGGAGGAGGAAATGGGAAGTATAAGGGAAGACTGCTGGAATTCTTATAAGATGGTGTTCTTTAAAGTGTCACACTTTGTAACTGTAACAAAGTGCTGTCCCACACTGAGAAGAACGGGCCGGTGGGGAGTAAGCACCAGATTTTCATGGCGATCCATGATTAGTAAATATGGTTTACTTCATTTTGTTGTGATAATGGCCATTTTCCCTTGAAAAGTGAAGTGAAGTGATCGGAACTTTGTAAATCGAGCCCATTGTACCATAAAGAGGACCTTGTCAGATTCGCTGTACCTCTTTCTCTGGGGTGTGCATGGTTGTGTCCTAATTGCCATATGTACAGGGCCATCGCTACCACTGGGCGAGCTTAAGCGATTGCTTAGGGTGGCAGGCCTGGAGAGGGTGGTACAGATTCGGACTTGCCCATTGGGGTGCTGGGGAAATCCCTGGTGGGCCTTCACTTTTAGAAGCCCCGTCAACTTTTAACACGGATGGCACAGACAGAGGGGAGTCGATGCTGGCTGTGCGATCAGTCCAAGGCAGGAGGCGATCAGGGCGGGACCAGGAGGAGGAGTAGTGCTGCTCCCGGTGTCAGGTACATATACTGCCAGAGGCTTCTTGTCCCTGTCTCTATAGTCATTTCAGTAGCTTCCTGCAAACTGACACTATATGGAGGGACAGTGTGATATACATGGTTGTTATATGAGGGACTCTGTGATAAAAGGGGGGTTTAATATATGGGGACTGTGTGTGTGTGGGTTGGGTGGNATAGAGGACTGAAGGGGACATTTGAAGGGGGCATAGAGCCCTAAAGGGGCATATGAAGGGGTGGGGGGGAGGCCGAACTTCGCCTAGGGTGCCCAGAGACCTAGCACTGGCCCTGCATATATAGCATGTTTAGAGGCATGAAGTAACAGGGAGCTATTGTACAGTGCAGTATGATGTTATGTAATGTGTTGGATTAATGTATTATTGCTGCCTCCTGTGGTGGAATGAGGCATAGCTGCTGTAAAAGGACTATAGTAATATCTCCAGATGTGACACAGTGCCCTCTAGTGTCATTTATGGTTGTCTTTATACATCAGCAATGCATTTGTCTGGGGCTTTAAAGTGGTTGTTTTCCTCTAGAGGTGGATGAAATGTGAATAGCAGTCACCTTGTATATAACCACATGCTCTATTTTATGGTTTCTCAGTTTGGGGCTGAGCCAGAGTTTGGGAGTAAGGACAAAACAGGTGCAAATATTGACCTGAGCAATACCATGCTGCAATGGGGGGAACATTTTGCATGAAGGAAAATACTTAGATTTTGCACGTAAGATTCATATATTACAATTAGAGTTGAGCTATAAGATTCAGGAAAATCTCTAATTCTGTTTTCAAAGTTTAAATTCCCCCTCCCCCAGGGCTGCCATCAGGGGGGGACAGCCGGGACTATTGTCCTGAGCCCAGACCTGATGAGGGCCCGCCGATACTTACCTAGCTCTATAGCAGCGGGTATCTTACAGCCGATACTTGCAGCTCAGCGCTAATTAGTAGCCGGCCCGCTGTTAAAGTGTGTCTGTCAGGCCCCACCCCTATGTGTCGTCACCAATGACATCACCTGGGGGCGGGGTCCCACGGCTGGGTCCCGGGCCCCACATTTGATGACAGCGGCCCTGCCCTCCCCCCTCACCGTTCAACATAGTTTTGCTCAGGTCTACACTTGCACCTGTTTTGTCCTTACTCTCAAGCTCTGGCTATCAGCCTCATTAACAGAAGTGTATAGGCAAATAGGCTGAAGGGGTAATACTGCTTCCTATACAAGTTTCCATGTTTCAGAGTGGTCTAAACCGAACTATCCTCCATATTTGAGCCCGAACCCTAACCCTCCTGTCACTGTTGGGAAAGGGTCGAAATAGGTTCCTGTTCCCAATAGCAATTTTCTATTTGCTGAGCATTTCGCCAATGACACAGCTGCGATTTAGCTGGCGGTATCATTGTTACAGTCTGGCCATTTGTACCGGTCATCCATTCTCATCCCGGTCATCCCTTCTCATCCCGGTCATCCCTTCTCATCCTATTCTGTTTTCACATCTTATGTTTGGCCTCCCCCTGTTGTTCAGCATGATCTTACCAATGTGCCGATGTGCTCCTCTTTATTGCCGTTACTTCCAGCTCTGAATTTCAACAAGTTGTTCACTAATATTTGTATTCAGATGTTTTGTATATTTTAAATAATGTTTGGGTATTATTTATGCTGTTAAATATCCTGGCATGCAGGGACCAGATTCAGAGATTGAAATTAAGAGAGGAAGGTGTCTCCTGGGTAAAACCATGTTGATTTCAGGAGGAGTCAAGGTAATTGTATTCTTTGCATGCAAGGATATATCTTTGAATTGCTTACTGCACACAGATACTGACCAGCTTTACTATCACACTGTTATTTAGACTTGGGCTGGGAAATATCACCTCTCAACTCTGATACTGTTTGCAGCAAATGAAATATGACTCCCCTAAAAAGTGACATGGTTTTGCCCAGGAGTAACTTTCCTCTCATTTTCAATCTCTGAATCTGGTCCCAGATGCTGTTTTCTTGCACTCAGCAGTAGATGTGCAGTGTCCCTGGTGCTCTGTAATGTTTGTACAGGGAATCTTGTGTAGAGGCTGGAGTTCTCCCCTCTTGCTTGGGTCACTGGGCCATATTCAGAAATCCATTTTTTTTCCTTTTTCTCTGCATGCGTAGTAACTTTTTATACGCTGTCCATGTAGACTATACGCAGGGGTTTTGGTGGGTGTTCCTTGCTCCATCCATTCGTATATTTGCGATCTGAACGTCAGATCTCTGAATACGGTCCACTGTCTCTATGAAGCACTGCACCTGTGATGTAGGGGAATCAGTGCTTGGCGAGATGACTTATTTACAGTATGTGAAATCTCTGTATATGTGATTGCATGAATTTAGCTGTGAAGATAAGGAAGAAATACTGCTTTTATAGTTGACTTGTAGAAGACATATGCAGTATAGTGTGAGATCCAGGGCACTCGATGATTTACTTATCAAGGGTTGTTGTCATCATTCATTCTGGGAGTGAGAAGCAACAAAAGCTGCAAACCAAATGTCTTT
>WWET01002220.1:59870-78276 GCA_011038615.1 Limnodynastes dumerilii
TGAGCTGCTACGCATGTGTAGTAGCTTATTTACGCTATCTACGTACCATTAAAACAGCGTACGTAAGACGAAAACTACGTAACTGTGAATCCGGACCTCTGTCTTCAAAGATCTTCCATAAATATATTTTTTACACTGTGTTAAGTCTAAATTTTTAAGACTGAATGCAATTGAATGTAGCTTAAAATTCCTCATATATACAGTGTTGTCAATCACGTGGCGCCATTTCTACAGACGTGTTTGGAGGTGACATCCGGGCCATGCTTGTTTACTGAGTGACATGCCAGAAATGCTGGGCTTGCAGCTGACATCTTGGTGGCTGGGAATCAGATATTTTACTTCGTTTGGTATAGAGAAAAAATGCACAGAAATATGTATTTTTTTAGCGCAGATTGTCAATCATTGGAAATGATAAATACATTCTTTAATATATTTTCTAACATATACCAATGTCCCAACATGAGCCATAAATGATGTGAAAAACAGATGTTATAATGTTGCCTTGTTGATTTCAATTGTCAACGAGTAACCCCTGGCATTGTGACTTGCTCAGACAGTAATAGCTTTAGCTTTCTGATACATCCACTCTAATGCCATCTGCTCGTTGAGCAAACACTTGCGTATGTTAAGCAGTGCCTTGTGTGTTGGTCCATGTTAGTGTCATCTCTATGTCTCCCGTTGTATGTAGAAAGGGATAAATTATGTTTTTTCTCTCTTCTAGTAACCTTGCTTGACTCAATGTCAGCCCTGGGGGACCTGGGATGGGTGGCGTATCCACCAGAAGGGGTAAGTAGTTTGAATGTCTTTTAGTATTGTGGAAAACTTATAAACATGAGCCTTTATGTATGTAAATTTCCCCAATGAATTAGTTTCAAAAGATGATACCCAATATGGTGCAATATTGCCCCTTTCCTTTCCTTTCCTTTACTCCTAACTCGTCATGTCAAGAGCCTTTAGCTGAGCAAATCCATCACATTGGTTTGATGAGTGTGTAATGTCAGCCATAGACTGAATGAAAACCGGCCTCCTCCACCACAGTTGTACAATGATTGTGCAGTGTTTGTAGAAAACCAATTTCTCAATAAAAGAGCTAAATATTGCTTTGATCAATACGTCTTATGCATGAAGCTTGTTTGATTTTGAGTTCTCAAAGAGTTTTGTTGGATCATCTGGTAAGTTGGTCCAGTGTATGTTCAGCCTAGAGCCCCTTCCAAAATGTATGCTCAAAGACAACAGCACATAATAATGCCTGCTGCAGACAAACATTTCAATGCCATATATGGAAAGTCTTGTCCCTGTTGGACACAAAAGTGTTTTGGAAGTGTGATAGTGTGACATATGACTATGGGCTGGATCCAGACTTAAGTAAGTGCTTAAAATTAGTTACTCCTGGGCTAAACCATGTTAATTGCAGGGGGAGTCAAGGTAATTGTATTCTTTGCATGCAGGGATATATCTTTGAATTGCTTACTGCACACAGATACTGACCAGCTTTACTATCACACTGTTATTTAGACTTGGGATAGGAAACATCACCTCTCAACTCTAATACTGTTTGCACTCAATGAAATATGACTCCCCTGCAATCAACATGGTTTAGCCCAGGAGTAACTAATTTCAAGCACTTACTTAAGTCTTCAGCTCTATGACATCAATATGTTCTTCTGTATTTTTGTCATTTGTTCCTACGGCATTTAGCAAAACATGGCTTATATACAATTTGTCTAAATTTCATTCAAGTGTCGTTCAAACTTTACCAACGTGTGCCTGATCAGTCATGTGATTGTGGATCCAGAATTACACATTGTAGTTGTTTTCCGCACTCTGCATGATTATAACAGCCGCTCTGCGTTACAGCGCATGCTCGTCCAACAGGTTTCCGGCACAGATCTGCATCCTCATGATATAGGCTTCTGTGCCGTATGGGCAAAAAGGAAAACCATAACATACTAATCTGTTTTTTCTTGGATAAAATTTTTGATCGCCTCGTGCGGAATTTGGACGACTTATGCGCCCATAACGCTACCTTAAGTTCTGTGCACAGATCTCAATCAGTCTAAACACAGAACCGTGCAGAAGTGCCTACCACCACCCCCTCACACTCATCTGCATGCCATTCCCGCCTCCTCACCCTCATCTGCATGCCTATCCCTGGTTCCTCACCCTCATCTGCATGCCATTCCCCGCCCCCTCACCCTCATCTGCATGCCTATCCCTGGTTCCTCACCCTCATCTGCATGCCATTTCACGCCCCTCACCCTCATCTGCATGCATATCCCTGCCCCCTCACCCTCATCTGCATGCCTAGCCCCACCCCCTTTGCAGGTATTAGACATGTAGATGTAAACACCCGATGCATGCGGAAGTCAGGTGATAGATGGAGGTCTGGATTCGCCTGTTTTGACATTGATTTGAGTCACCATTTTGTTAATAGGAGTATATTATGGGAAAACATTGACTCTTTATTTGTGTTGTCACATAATTGACCTTGTGTCTGTTAATAACAGTGGGAAGAGATCAGTGTAATGGATGAAAGAAATACCCCTATGAGAACTTACCAGGTGTGCAACGTCCTAGAGGTCAACCAAAATAACTGGCTGCGGACCAGCTGGATCCCCCGAGGAGGAGCTCAACGTGTCTACATTGAGATTAAGTTTACCCTGCGAGACTGCAACAGTCTTCCAGGAGTCTCAGGCACATGCAAGGAGACTTTCAACATGTATTACTATGAATCCAACAACAGCAATCTATGGCATATTCACGAGAACCAGTTCATTAAGATTGACACAATCGCTGCTGATGAAAGTTTCACACAGGTGGATGTCGGGGACAGAGTCATGAAGCTGAATACAGAAGTCAGAGACATAAGTAACCTGTACAAGAAAGGCTTTTATTTGGCTTTTCAAGATGTCGGAGCCTGCATTGCTTTGGTCTCAGTCCGGGTCTTTTACAAAAAGTGTCCAACCACCATCCGTAATTTGGCCCTCTTCCCTGACACTGTCACTGGAGGGGACTCAGCCTTAGTGGAAGTAAAGGGATCATGTGTGAATAACTCTGTGGAGTTTGATGTGCCCAAGATGTACTGCAGTGCTGATGGAGGGTGGCTGGTGCCCATTGGTCGTTGCTCTTGCAAGCCAGGGTATGAAGAGAAGAGAAATGCCTGCCAGCGTAAGTCAGCCTTTTCACTCTGTCTTTTCTACCTATTTAGTAGTATAGCGGTAAACCAAACAAAGGCAAGAAGTCATTTATACATGTACAACTTTCTCTGTGTTATTCAGTAGCAATGTAGATCATGTTCTCATTTGTTCAGTTACTTAGATTGGTAAAACAGAGCCTGGCACTCCATGTAGGAGTTCTGGGCACCACAGCCCCATACATACATACACTCATAAATGAGGTGCGGAGGGCTGTTTTAAGCTGTCAACCTCTGGGAGTGCGGCTGTCATGTGCCCCCCTCTCTTATAGGCCCCGTAGCAGCGACACACCTTGCGACCCCTATAGTTACGCGTCTGGTAACCAGTCACGTTAGGGTATGCATGACCAGCATGCAAATGGATATCAGTTTAGACATTGTAAAATTAGCTACTCACCTCTGCAATCATGCTTGAGATGGCTCTTACAATCTCACTGAAGATTGCAGCTCTTGATGAGCAGCCAATTCCCGCGTACACACTATACAAATTTACCAGCAGACCTGACATTCCTTCTGATCTCTCCTAAACATCTGCTAAAACAATTGTGACTGTACACACTGCACAGATCTCTGCCTATGCTGCACAGAAAGACTGCCATAAAAGTCAAACAGACGGTCGTACCTGTGTACACACTGCCCACATTTGCTCCTACATTGCTCTATTGGTAAGGGTGATAATTAAGATGCTTATAAAACCAGATAATCAAATGGAACCTGTTTTATCACTAAGAATCAAGATCATGGGAGCAGGCCTGGTGACAGTGAGGGACAAGGGATACCACTGTGACAGGCCCCTGAGGTTCAGAGGGGCCCCTGCAATCCACTTCTGAGGAGGGATTAGGGTCCCACAGAAAAGTGTGTACTGGGGCCCCAAGATTATCATTACAAATGGCCTGGATCTTTAGGCCGATGTCCTGTTCCTTCTTATGCCATTCCATAACACAGGCAATGCTGGGTACACCGGTTTTAAAGTCATTGGGCCTGATCTAGACCTATGAATGAGCAAAATTATATATAGCAATTATACTGTTTCCTCATACAGAGATCACCCACATCTTTTGCATGTTGCACATGAGCATGCTCAAGCACTGCTATCGGAAAGCAATCCACATTAACTGAATTCATTTTGATCATGTTTTAAATCCTTATTTTAATGAAACAATGCATCAGAATAAAAGTTACTTTGCATCATGCAAACATGTATATACTGCTACACCTCTACGTCTATTTGCTTATGCCTATCCATCTGCATGTTTTACATGCGTGCTCATTCCCAGCGTTAGCACTACCTATCCATAGGAGCTCGGGGCGGGGCGCACACATTTTCAGAAGCTTGCGTGAACTTCTGCTGCACAAACACTCTGGATCAGCTCCCATGTGTAAATCATGTGGCAGAGACAGATCAAGGAGAAATCATAGTATTTATAGAGTAACACACAAAATGGAAGTTGCTCAGATCAATTTATAGGTAAATGCAAACAGGTGCATGAAAGGGCTAATATGCTAGCAGCAGAACCAGTAACAGACTATACCGTTCTATCTGTAAAATAAAACACAGAAATGTTCGTTATACATATTTGTGCAAATATATGATAAGCCACCAGCCACTGTCAAGGCCTTTCTGCATATGGTGGTCCTAACTCTAACAATGAGAGTCCCAATGTTGGCTCATATATATATGTTTTAAATTAAGAGCCAACTTACCTCAGGAGGCACCCTTTAGAGTCTCCAAAATGGCTGCTGTGGAACAACTCCCCCTCTCAGCTGCTGCCCTTAGACAAGCTCCCAAACAGTATATATTTAAATAGAGAGATCATTGCAGCCAGTAAGCTGGGAAAGTAGGATAAAATTAGTATTTCTCAAACTTCATAATTAGAATCATTTAATGATAAGTTTGAATAAACCGCTGCATAACGGAGAACCGGCAACGTATTTCCAGCTACGGCTGTATACTAAGTCCCCTCACACTCATTGGACTTACACTCTCAGGATCCTACATAAAGATTTACACATCGACTCTGCAGAAAATGGAGCAGGTGCATAAGGGCTTATCCAAGCCTACATTGCACCGTTTAATTACATCCTCAGGGATGCTCCTACAAGTTGGGGTGCCCAGGGCAAAGCTTTCTTGTGGGCTCCCCCCATCTAGCAGCGGCATATGTGCAGTTTGGTTGCCACTCTGCGCTCAGTACTGAATAAAGTATAGAAGTATAACCATTTTTGGCTGGCATCCGTCACCTTTCTTTCAGAGTTGCGGCCGCCTGCAACACTATATTAGGAGCGTGCTGCTAGTACGGATAGTGGTTGTGACTAACTTCTACCTCTATTACTGATCTACAGAGCCGTGGCATGCTACTTATATAATGTAGCTGGTAGCCACAGCCATGCTAGTGCAGCTGACGAGCGGCCCCCAAGTGCGCGGAGCCTGGGATGGGTTCCCCGGTTCAAATCCCCTCTGTCCCTCCTCCTATGCTACTGACTTCCATGTTGGAAGTCAGTAGTGTGCGCATGTGCAGATGAAGAGTGTGGTCTTTTCAGCTCACAGACTGTGGAAAATGGGCACAACCACATCTGTATCCGGTCCTTTGTCTTTAATAATATGATAACAGATGAAGCACTTGGGGCCTGATCTAGACTTAAGATTGTTTTATGTACGTAAGTTACGCACTACTAAGGATAATGCACTCCCCCTGACTCTCTCCTCGCACGCACGTAACTTAGCTGACTTACAGGTCCAGAACACTACCTTAACTTTTCTGTATCTCTGGTCATACGTAATGCCTTGTCATACTTAAGTGCCTCACCCAGCCCATACTGTCCAATTGATATGCTTTCCTCCGCCCCCAATGTGTATAATCAGCTTGCGTATAGATATCGGGCCTGATCCAAACCTACGCCCGATGTCGCTAGGACAGCAGGCGTAAGCATAAGATCGGCTGAAAAGCCGATCTGCGCATGCGCCGGACAGATGTTGCCCGGCGTAGCTACGGCAACGCCCGATCAACGTTAAGGTTAGTCTTTCACATCTCCACGAAATACCCGGGATTTTGCCGAGACCCGGGTTTTTGGCGAAAATCCCGGGTATTTCATGGTGATGTGAAAGGAGCATAAGCTGACTTACATGTTCAGAACAATACCTTAACTTTTCTGTATCTCTGGTCATACGTAATGCCTTATCATACTTAAGTGCCTCACCCAGCCCATACTGTACAATGATATGCTTTCCTCCGCCCCCAATGCGTATATTCAGCTTGCGTAGAGATATCCTGCCTTATTGTGCGAAGTAACGTGCAAGTTCCGTATGATCAGAGTTACGAAGAGTAACATCTGCTGCACGCATGCGCAGTGCGTTCCCACAGCCAGACTTATGCATGCCGTGTGCGAAAATTCTCTGTCGTTATTAACAGAAGTTTAAAAAGGAAATTAGCCCCGCGCTCCACTAGAATAAGAGTACATCCAATACAAAGCCAGTGGTTAAAAGGTATATTTATCAAAACAGATTAAAATAAGTGCGATAAATATTCTGTGTAGAACGTTCTTAACTCTCAAATCTTTCCGATAATTTCAACTGAAAGTCACAAACAGAGTATTTGTGTTTTGAGTATTCTTAGTGTTCGTTGCTCCCATTCACACTATCAAATCTTTACAGTAGCAATAACTGTAGAATCTCCACACGCCGCTATATCAGGCTTGTGGTACATGGCCCTAAGCAATATACTAAGTTGAGTTCAAATACAAGCATATACAGTTATACTAATGATGGTCTGTATTTCCTAAAGGTAGAGAAAAAAGTAAAGCCAGCTGTACTTTATGTAGTTGCCGCAGTCTCCTATCCGAGCTCTTGGGCTGCTGGACTGGTGTCTTCCTCCCTACTGTCGTTATTAAGTCTGGATCAGGCCCTTGGTGCTTTCTTTTCTTTAATCTAAATAGGCCATAAAAATATAAAGTCATTTTATAACGACACACTGTTTAAACAATTAGTCGCTGGCACATTAATATGAATCATTCTCGGAATTGTGCCCAGAGAGAAATCTTTATCTCAAAATGCACAGAAATCAGTAAATAATTGGATAAAATGAAGCCTAAAAAGAGGGTGTAATTGATACCTGCCAGGAAAAGCACTTGGAACAATTGATTTATTTGACTTTAAGCTTAGTTCTTTTCTCATATCCATTACCAGAGATTATAATGTAGGAGGAATGGAGACCAGACATCCACACTTCACAGTCGCAGTTCAAGAAGTGCTCAGAGAAAGAGCGCGGGACGGACTTATCAGGTCGGAGAAAGAGATATTTTAGAATTTAATAGGTTTAACAATACCCCCCGCTGAGCGCCTTTTACTTAAGCATGGATTACTTTAGTAGCAGAAGAGAAATGGATTTGTGTCAGGCTTCAGGGAAGCAAGGCGTAGAATAGGAGCAGTTATTAACTGGAAACACTTCCTGGGGGTGTAGAGTGATCATTGGGAATGGGGGGGGGGGTGCGTTACCCTGGAGGTATCACTGATACCTTGTCACTTGATAAACTGCATTATTCTAGATGTTATTTCTGCTCACACACATAGCTGGCCCTGCTGAGTGAAAGCAACAATATTCAGTGTCGACTGTCCCTAATACATACCTCCCAATGGGACAGTCCCTAATCAAGGTAGAGCTTTAACCAAATATGGTCATTTAAGGGCGGGTTCTAGGTGGATCAGGGGCGTGGCTTTGAAGGAAGGTTGAGGGTTGTGCTTATCTCCCTGTTTTTAATAATTACCCACCTGCACATGTTTTCCTGTTGTCTAAGAATGCAAAAAGGCAGATGAACCGATCCAGAGTATGGGCCAGAGCCAGCCTTAAGGAGGTCATCCGTCTTCTGTGGAAGGTGGGTGATATTCTAGCTTTGCCCATGCGCTCACCAGATGTTCCACATCGAAACTCCTATCACGCGTCTGTCTGATTTGGTTTTCCATGTAGGAAAGGCAGAGATAGGCATGTAGTGAGTGGACGGCATAAGGAAGATAAGCGCTGGTCTGTATTCAGATGTAACTGTCCAGCACTTTGCATGTAGAGAGGAATGACAGAAGAGTTCATGCAGACCTTATAGAAGATGCACAGAGATCTGGATCAGGTCCTTTGAGAGTAAATATGAAACAGGTGCAGGTTTACACCTTGTCAAAACATGTTACAATGGGGTAGATCCAGAACTAAGTACACTAGCGTATATATGCAAGCCGCTGACGTGAAAACGCTGTTTTGTATGTACTGGCAGATGTTACGCCATGTAACTCTGAACGTATGTACCAGACTAATATCAACAGCGTATCTACGTACAAAGGGGCGTGCCTACCATACGACTCCCGTAATTCCGCTTCGGAGGTGGGGTGAGGCATTTAAATCATACAGTATGGGCGCGCTTAGGCAGGTACGCACGTGTAGCCTTTGCGTACTTACGCTGTGTGAAGTCAAGGTAGGGTTTGGGAAACGTAAAACGTCCATAGTACGTACGAGCGAGGGGAGGGCCAAGGGGAGCGCATAGAAAATACGCTACGCAATGAAACGTAATGGAAGCATAGCTCTGGATCTGGCCCAATGTGAGTGGCGCACACATAATAAATAATACATTTGCACCATGGAAATTGCTTTGATTTTGCACATAGAACTTTACATTTGCCCCAATACAAACATAGCGGATGGTTTTGCTGAGGTGCACACCTGCGCCTGTTTTGCCTTTGCTCTCAAAGGGGATGAACTAGTATTTTTGTGCCACAGAATTGCGCTCAAGGTATAGAAAATATGTGCACCCTGTCCAGGGCAACCAATCGCAACTCTGGGGAGTACTACAAATGCACGTAGCAACCAATCAGATTCTAGCTAACATCTTCTAGTATGTAATAGGAAAGTAAGAGTTAGAATCTGATTGGTTGCTATGGGCAACATCTTCACTTTTCCATTCCCGCAGTTTAGTAAATCTGGCCCCTGGAGTTGAGAGGCCAAAGTCTTAAATTAAACGGCATAGCGCCCATTCACGTACCAGTCAGCCACACACACCTTAACGAAGTAAACACACGAAGACATATGGCTGCGTTTAAAATGGGAACATGGTTTATTCAAAGGTATAATTGGGCCGAATTGGATTGATGACTAAACGCTGTGTCATCCAACAATGAATGGGTGGCCCAAGTAGCAGATAAAGTCTGTGCAACAATGAATGGGTGACCCAAGTAACAGTTGGGGAGGTTCACCCCTTGACTTAACTTAACTTATCTTAACTTAACTAAATCATGTTAAACCTTGGCGCCTGAAATGCAAAACGATCATACCCACCAATCCAGTCATGATGCACACCCCAGAGCCTGGAAGGTGGCATACCTACTGAAAGCCACCCGTTGAGGTCTGCTTTCCACGCAACTCTCCTGGGTTAGTACTCAACAGACTAATTGTAATACCTTAAGTTCTACCGAACTTGCGCCATTACCTTATTGACCCCCCACTGCTACCGCCAAACCATGCACCGTCTGGATGGAGAAAAAAATACATCTTAAAGAAATCACTAAACTTTATGGGAGGGAGGGAGAAATCTTGACGAGCAGGAGGAAGCCCCTCCTCTGCATACCCTTATTATCAACTACCAAACCACCCCCATTTCTCTAATCCCCCAATCCTAACTCAAAATAAACTACCTCACTAACTTCCTACCCACCTAGTCCCAACCACCCCCCTTCAAACTGTTAACCCCTACCAGTCCTGGTGCAGGGGTCCCTGCCTGCCGTTTATGTTCACTGCAGCCCTATGGGGTCTTTGTTCTTATAACAGTTTCAAAATAAAGCTAGTCAAAACCCGTGTGCAATAATGGTATTTTCCCTGCATTCAAAGAATAAAAGTCTCCCTGAAACTCAGCATGGTTTTGCCAAGGTGTAACTTTCCACCTGTTTTCCTCTTAAATTCTGTAATGTTATTATCATGACCATTTTATATTATCTACACCTGAACCACATTTATGATCCATCTATTTATACGTAGAGCGAGCAATGTAAGCAGTATTGTCTGACATTCACGTTGGAGCTGATCCAAAGCAGCACTTTTTTTTAGATGGAAGCACAGTATAATTCAGCACTGTGCAGGAGCAGGACCGGAACCAAAGCAAAAAGTCTGCCACAAGGCTACCTATCCGCCTGTGTCCACATGTGTGTGCTCTGTGCTAGTGCGACAATGTGTACCTTGATATTAAATGTGAAAGTGGGGGGTTTAGTGCTTCTGATAGGCGCAGGAGAAGCCCAGAGTCCCAGCACTTCCTCCAAAGTCTTGCACCAGCTCAGGAACTGGTGTATGTGTAAGACGCAGGTCATGAAATGGCTCTATTTGTGGACCGAGTTCTGAGATAAGAGAGAGTTAGGTGAGTGTCGACCTGCACCTAACTCTCCTGTCCAGCCCCTGAACCCGCCCCCCCGGTTTAGGTGCCTAATGGCACTTAAAAGTTCCATAGGCTACCTTAGTTTACCATGATATATTCCTTCTTAAGAAAATGCCTCTCCACACCCTCCCCTGCTAATCTACATCTCTCCCCCCACTTCTACCTATACACTCCCAGAGGCGGCATTATGCCCCCTCTTTCTACTTAAACTAATTTATGCCATCTTTAAACCGCACAGAGACAATCTACGAACCTAACTGGTAGGTAGATTGAGTTAAAGACCTGCTACAGATGCATAGTAGGAGATTTCCTAAATATGCGCACCTACGAAGCAGATGAATACGTCCCAATGTCTCTATCTGTGTTAGCATGTAATTTATTGCAAACTTGCAGCTCACTTCTGCCTTTCTCCATGTCTGCCACTATAATTGACCTTGGCAGGCAGCCATTTCTACTGTTATCTTTCTACCATGTACTGTGCTAACAATACTGCTACCCTACAATACACTACAATGAATAAATGTAAGACTCTGCCATCTAAAGAAGTACAGGCTTCATAGGCTTTAAAAAGAATGTATTCGTGTACACTTATTAATTGAACTATGTGCTGATTTAAATGTAGTGATTTTTTTTTTCCCACCAGCAGATTCAATCTAAAAACAAAGCAAATTTACCAGGTATCCCCGCAGCGAAGATTTCAGATGCATTCACACCTGCCCACATGGGGTATTTCTCTTCCCTGGTTTAAAGATCTTGAAATGCTTGGTTAAGACTCGTCCATGTGTGTACAGAGAAAATGAAGAGAGGTATTTGTTCAGGGCTGAATGGTGACGTCCCTCTCTATCAGCTGCTAACACTGCAGCCTTCTCTGTCCCGATTCTGAACCATGAATAATTTACTGAGATTGCAAGCCGAAGTCGAGTCCGTAGAATTCCCATAGGCATTCACTACCTTCAAGCCTGAAGCAGTGACCTTACAGCTAAAAGCAATGATATTAAACCTGCCTCACTGCACTTAAACTGCTAGCTAAAACATACCATCTAAAGTAGAACAACGTCTTGGGAGCCACATGCAGCTCTGGAGATGGATAGATTAGATGTGCACCAGCCTAGCAAATGCACCCCTACTGAATGCCTACAGTCGTAATGTACAGAGTGTTATGCTGCCCATACAGTGCATGATAATATAATCACTCCCTCTGCTTTATAACTGTTCTGACCTATCAGCATTTAGTGTATGATATGAATGATAAGCTTCAAAGTTGGTTAGATCAGCTGACTGGATTTGTCATCTTGATGTGCAGCTCCTTCCAGTATTGTAAGAAAGTGTGTGTAGTGTATGGAGTGTACACATTGGGACCATATTCAGAGAACCTTTTTCACGGCGAGTTGCGTGTGTATTTTTAGGTACGCATGCGCATGCGTAGTAACTAATTTTACATACTTTATGTAGACTATATGGGGTAGATCCAGAACTACGTTTGCCGTACGTTTATTCGCGTAGCGTATTTTCCCGTGCGTACCTTCTATACACTCCCCTAGGCACACCCCTTGAATGTACGTATTTTGTTAAGATACGCTTTTCAAACTCTACCTTAACTTTTGGCAACGTAACCACAGTGATCCGCACACGTACGTATGGGCAACACGTATTTACACAGCTAAGCACGCCCATACTGTACACTTTAAATACCCCTGAACGTATTTCAGACGTATTTTGGACTCACGTAAAATTGGCACGCCCACACGTAAGTTTTTACGTGACACATGCGTGAATGGCCCATACGTTACTGAGCGTATTTTCTATGGTGCGCATGCGCAGTACTTACCAAAACGCGATTTTACGTCTCCGCCACGCGTAAATTCGCTCACAAGCGTTGTTCTGGATCTGGCCCTATGTGATGTGCGTAAGTGCCTCATGGACGGATTTGAGAATCGGACTTGGGTACATACGTAAAGATTTACGACGCAAATATACGCACGTTAAAATTGTGTGTAACAATGTGCGCAACTAACATGAATCGCACATACGCAGGACACATACGCACGCAACTGCTCACGGAAAGTTACAAGTGGTCTATGGAGGTGGAAGTCACCGACAGCACGGCCAAGAGAGGGGAGTGTTATGGGTGTGAGGGGGTTTGGCCTGCATATACGTATAATTGCGTACCCTTATGGAAACGGTTCTCTGAATATGGCCCCAGGTCTGAGTATTCAGTAAGATCTATGGGGGACATCCTGTATCGTGTAACAGTATAATACCAAATCCCCAGCAACTGCATAATGCTCCAATCCCCAGGGACATTGCATAGTACATACACATACTGCACAATTATTGGGGCTATCTACCCACCGCTTATATTCAGTGGTGGACCGACATTTTTGGGTCCCCAAAGCTTGAACTGTTATGGGGGCCCATTTGCAACCAGCAACAATAGGGCAACAATTCAACAAGGTCTAAAAGCCCAAATGGCGGTGAATGGGGTGGTGGACTGGAGTCCTTGCAAATGGGCCATACAGTGAGTCCCTTCCCTCCAGCAACGAGGTCTGGGTAATGGCTGTTATCTTCTTCAATGCACACAGTGACACTGCCAGCAGCTCTCTATTCTGTGTCCGGCCCCTGGTCAGAGTTGTAGATTGTTAGAGTGTAGAGTGTCTACCAGCCAGCACAAATCAGGGGGGTTTCTGGCTACTCAGAAACCCCTCCCTGTGTAGAGCATATAGTAAGGTCAATATTGAGTACTTCAACCCATTGGCTTATGATTATATTAACCTTATTTTAATAACGTACCCTTTAATAACTCAATCGATTTTGTTGAAAAATGCACTCTTTAAAAAAAAATGACAAACAAAAAGCTGCTTTAGGATCCCTCCATGATTAGGGACTCCTGAAGCTTAAGCTGCATTAGTTTCATAGTAGATAGAAACATAGAAACATAGAAAGTGACGGCAGATAAGAGCCACATGGCCCATCTAGTCTGCCCATTTGTTTATTCAAAACTATACTGACCCTAGACCCTATTTACCCTCAATTTAGATCCACTGTCAATCCTACTATCCTGCATAATAACAGTAGTCAACTTAATATAGCACATACACTAGCCAATATATTGCACAAAAGTAACCAATATGACCGTCAGGTATGATGACTGAGCCGTGCATACAGGATACATATTATCTGTGTAACGCATTGGACGTGCAGCAAGACTAATGTGATATCTTGGGCCACTCAGACTAGTTTTTCTTCTTCTCTTCTTTCCTTCGTCTGTAAGACAAATCCTCTGTGTGCACCCTGGTCACAAGCACAAGCTCCGTCATGTCCTGGTCTATACTAGCCTCGCTAGGCGGGCCACTCGTGCAGCTTAACTTTGCTGGTTCTGCAATACTGAAGCCTTTGGATCTGAATATTAACACATCGGACCATATTCGTAGATCCTTTTTCACGTGGAGTTGCCTGCGTATTTTTAGGAACGCATCAACTGCGCATGAGTAGTAACTTTATATACGTACTTTACATAGACTATACGCACGATAGAACCTCATGGATGTACTTGTGAATCGCACTTGGGGACATACGCACGCAGCTCCAACGCATGGGAAAATGTAAATAAAAGTGGGTGGGGGGAGGCATTTAAATGAACGCATGGAGGCGGGGTTATAAAGAATCGCAATATACGCACGTAAGTACACACATAAAGAACAGAGAGGTCTATGCACTTGTAAGTTGCCGAAAGCACGTCCGGGAGAGGGGAGTGTTAGGGTTGTTGGTGGGTTTTACCTTGCGCCGTGCGTGCGGATAATTGCATACATTAAAAAACGGTTCTCTGAATCCGGTCCATCATTTTTATAATGTGTCATTGCTAATTATTCATACAAAAGATACATTTGCAGCAATGACACAATTGTATGGTTGAGGGCATTTAACTTAACATTAGACAATACATGACTGGAAAAGGTGACAAGAGACAGAAGGATAGGATGCATTTGCTTTAATGTGACTCTGTGGACAGGCTGTCACCCACTTGGGCTGCTCCGTGGTTGGCAAAAGCACCATTGAGCAGAGCTCAGGTGACATAGGAAGCAGACCAATTAGTGGGAGTATTGATCTGTTGACTGTGTGGCTTGTGTAAGGGATAGTAAGGCGACGCCTGGTCTGTAGTCCAGAATACAGATGTGTTCTATTGATTACTAGGCATCCAGCGCCATGAATCATCAGGGTTTCTAGGTTTACTAGCTGGTCCAGCAGGTTCCCAAGGGCAAAGTCATCTTGTTCCTAATTTACCAATCTAGAAGAAGTTGAAGAAGAGGGCATACTTTTAGATATTGCTCCAGAGTCACAGTTACGTAGTTTTCATCTTACGTACGATGTTTTAAGAATTGAGCTACTACACATGCAAAGTAGATTATTTACACTATCCACGTACCACGTAACTGTGAATCCGGACCATAATCTCTTTGCCGGGCTCTAAATGCAGATGCCAGAGCAGAAAAGCATCTCCAGTATAGATAAGAAACTTCAGTCATATAACTAAGTGGATGGAGCCCAGGGCAAATAAAAAAAAAATGTCCCCTTCCCCTTATTATTATACGTTTTTTGAAAAATAATAAAAATTTAATTATGGCGCCTCCTTAGACCTGGGCGTCCCAGGGAATGTGCAATATAAAACTCACCCTAGTTACGCCTCTGTTAGATCTCACATATTAGGTGCTCTGAGTTCATACATTCATTTCCTTTAAATAGTTTTATTTATACTCAAAAACTTTACAAATGAACAATAAACATGTAAATAAACCCCATTGATTTTTTATGCATAGGGCCAATAATAGGAAAGACTTGTATGCTTGTAAATGCTGAGAAGGGGGGCAGCTCACATCACATGCGCATTGCAATTGCAAGAGGTGGTGGAGAGGAGGTCTGCCAGTGGATAATACAGAGAGGTGACATCTCTTCTATAACATTCAGTATGTGAGAAAGTAAAACCATTACGTCCGTCCTGCTAACTGTATCAGATGAGTGTGGGTCCCCATTCGGAACTGGCTGAGATATTGATTGCTTAGGCCTCAAAGAGGCATAGCAATCGATCCCTGGAACACGGTGCTCCAAAAGGTAAGGAACCCCACTCTCTAACCCTAAGGCTCCCTCCCCGCTGCCTAACCCTAAGCCCCCCACAGCCTAACCCTGAGTCCTGGGCGGCGGTGCTTTCAAAATAGAATGGGTGAGTATGTGAATCGCAAACTCACCCATTCATCACAAAAAAAATCTGAAACGCCTCTTATTCAAAATAGGGACAGCCGAAATGCATCTTTCGGCTGTCCCTATTTTGCAATTAGAGGATTTATTATTTCAATTGCAAACAGTCATTTTTTCCGTTTTATTTTGTATTTAGCCTATGCTGTTTACAGTATTAGTAGTGGTTAGATGACATTCAAGAATTGATAGTAAAGGCATGTATGTAAGGACCGCCACTTCAAATGTCCATTTTATACCCTAGAACAACGCACACTCTCTATCGCGAGACACTCATTTATACGGCATTCTTAATATTAGTGTAGTTTTCCTCAATGAGTCCAGCTAATCCTGTCAAAAGAAGACATACTGTATTTTCTCACAAATAGCTGCATAAAGTACCAGTAGGACCGTATTTTGGTTTTACGACAGTGTACATAAGAATATATCTCAGACTTTTATTCCAATTCATTATATACAATGTACAGTCCCCTGTGCAAATGGGAAGGACCTGTAGTCAGTTTAAATATCCCACTATATTAAATGAAGTCTGTATATGCCATCGTTTGTCTAGAGATTGTTACTTAAACAGTTACTCGATCTATCAAGATCATTTTATAGTCAGTCACAATATATTAGAAAACTACAGCAACAGCGTAGTCAGAATGTAATTTCAAGTCTTGTGTTATTGAACCCTTGCCTCCATTATCCTAACAAGAAAATGATTAATGTTTGAGGACCTCACAGCTTACAGACCTCTACACACTACACTACTCTACACTACTGTTCTATCATTTTACTGTAACACTGTAAATATAGGAGGCCTTTTATCTGAAATGAATGAGTTAGATTTGTTTCCTAATACAGGGAGCCAGTGAGCACTGAAAGGGGAAATATACAAATTCATTTAGCATCTGATGAGACATTGTTTTATTTTGTTACTTACTCTGGACATTTGAGTAATTGTTACATAGCAAGGGTTCTCTATAAATATACCTCTCTGTGGGGTGAGAGCCGGAAATGCAAAAATGCTATTTAAGAAATACAGACAGCCGAAAGCTAATTTTCATCTGTCTCTATGTAGAAAATAGGGGTATTTTAAAATTTTGTTTATGTCTTCGACCAGACAGGTGAGTAGAAATATATGGGGAGTTTTAGGGTTAGGCTGCAGGGAGGGAAGTTTTAGAGTTGGGCTGCGGGGAAGGGAGTCTTAGGGTTAGGCTGCAGGGAAGGGAGTCTTAGGGTTAGGCTGCGGGGAGGAGAGTCTTAGGGTTAGGCTGCGGGGAGGGAAGTTTTAGGGTTAGGCTGTGGGGAAGGGAGTCTTAGGGTTAGGCTGCGGGGAAGGAAGAGATAGAGTTAGGTTAATGGAATGGGAGGGTTAGGGTAAGAAATAGTATAAGGTTTGTGGTTGAAGAAATAGAAAGTGGCACTTACCTGTCCAGGACAGTAAGTTTCTTGGTAGCTCCCTTACCTGTCCAGGACAGTAAGTTTCTTGGTAGCTCCATTATTGAAAAAGGGCTGTTCTCAGCGGCAATCCACACCCGTCTTTCCAATGTCATTATTACAACCTTCCCTATATAAGCAATCTGTATCGCCTTATGATCACCTTTTGCACATTTTATCACTCAGTATTCAATAAGTTATAGCACTTTTTTAAAGAACTTCTAATTGTATTTCATTGTTATTTTATACTTTTCCACTGCAGATTTGACTACTTATCTAAGGAAATGAGTGTATAAGAGCCGGTTCTCTTATAAATAGCTCCTGAGTATGCTGGTGTCAACAGCTTCAGGGTAATGTTCCAACCAAACACCTTTAGAAAGAAAACAGCCAGCAGGTTATTGGAGAGAGCCGTGAGCCTTTGTCTTTCCTGCCTCCTCTTATTGAGTTGTCATGATATTTTGACAAGCTCCTATTATTCTCTTCTCTGCAGGGACATGGAAAGTCTAATAGAGGCAGCGAATTGTGTTTGGAAATCTAAAGGGTGGTTATTCATGTGTTATGGAGAGCAGAAAACGTGCCTCTGATCTGCGGGGAGCGATTGGACTTTAATGTGAAAGACAAGCCCCCGCAATGTGACATGATTCACACACCTTAAGAATTGTGTGAGCACAGAACGCTTTCTAGACGGCTCCTTAAAACTCTTTCCATGCTGGAAATACATAGGTTTATTTTTGGGAAAGATTATAGGGTAAGATTGTTCTGTTATCCCTGGAACCTGTACTTCAAACCTCAAACCATGGGAAAAAAACAAATTCTACATATCCTCCAAACACTCCATACTAATACCTGAGTATTTTATTTTTATTATTATTATTATTAAATAGCAGTATAATTTACTTTCCAGATTTCCATATATCCCCAACTTCTGTGTTTTTTTTTTATATAGTTGTGACAATGGGCTGGATCCAGACATAAGTAAGTGCTTGAAATTAGTTACTCCTGGGCTAAACCATGTTGATTGCCGGGGGATATTCTTTGCATGCAGGGATATATCTTTGAATTGCTTACTGCACACAGATACTGACCAGCTTTACTATCACACTGTTATTTAGACTTGGGATAGGAAACATCACCTCTCAACTCTAATAC
>WWET01002220.1:82358-98731 GCA_011038615.1 Limnodynastes dumerilii
GAAGAGAGTGGATATGTGGCGTCATGCATTTGCTTTGCTGTGACTTTTCAGCTGTCATATAAAACCAGTGAGTACATGGTTATAAACCAGAGGAGTCTGGACCAGCAATTCAGAACATCATATTACATTAACAAGGCAGACGGGCAGGCTGGAGATTTACATAACATTCATAATAAGCCTTCTCTCTGGATGAATAGAACCTGATGCACAGGGCCTGGTCTAGCATGAAATATATTGTAAAAATTAATCCAACCTGTGCTTCACAAATTTCCAGAATACAGGTGATTTGTTATGCTAGTGGCTTATGGAAGCCTAGTGCAAAGTGGTACACTCTTATGTATACTGCAAATGGTGGTTAGTCTTCCAACAAAGACACACAGCACAATGCATAAACACAGGACCGGTGCTAGGTCTTTGGACCGCCTAGGCAAAGCTTCAGCCCATTAACCCTCTACCCTTTGTTCACCCCTACCCATTGTTCACCCCTACCATTGCTTACTTGTACTGTTTCATAGGCACAGGGTATAAACTGAGCTGCAGCTCCAGCATAGCATAGTACTATATTGTACTGATCCCCTGTTTTGGTGCTTACTTTACCAGCTCAGCTGTCATGTCCCTGACAATCGATTGGATGAGCAGTACAAGTGCTGCTGCAGGGGACTATTTGAGTCTCTGTGACAAAAGTCACAGAGTTAGGTTCATTGAGCACCACCATTCAGCCCCCCTATATTGTAGGCTGCGGAGTGTGGGCCATCAGTAGCTTCCTGGACACTGCTCAGTGGTTGGAGGAAACTGTGCATACTTACACTTGTTTTTGTGTCTGAATTTGGCTCATTTGATCTGGGCTGCCACAGTGTGAAGGTATGCAGAGAAACCAGACACCATTGGGCATACATTCAAGAGAGTATTAGGCCCCTTCATAAACCATAAATGTAGAATGTTTACACAATGTTGAGACCTACAGAACCCGATCTCTATTTACACACAAGTCCAGTTTTACTGCAGACCGGCAATCTACATCTGTTGAAAAGTTGGTGTCCCCATATGCACTTTTCCAATCTTTGACAGACCGGCTGCCATGCACAGACATATTTACAATAGCATTGGAAAAAGAATGGGGCAAACCAGTGGCAGGAGCATACACACTTACTAATTGGTTGGGTGACTGGCGATCATGTCTCCTGATTTTTAGGCAGGCCTAAAAATTTCTGACCTTACCAGGTGACCAGGATTGGATGTAACAAACACTGTGAGATCATATGAGCATACAAACTAATCCAATATCGGACCAACTGGTAGGTCGGAGGTTGGATAGGATGATAACTGGAAGTGAGAAGTGTGTGCCCAGATTTACACAGTTACATAGCTTACAGCAGACGTGTCAAACTTGTGTCCCAAATGCAAACTTTTTGTAGCCCCGCTTTACTATGTGAACCATGGGGAATACTAGAGAGGCTGGAGACACATGATGGGTAATACTGGAGAGCCAGCAGACACATGATGGGTAATACTGGGAAGACTGGAGACATATGATGGGTAATAATGAGGAGGCTGGAGACACATGATGGGTAATACTGGAGAGGCTGTAGACACATGACGGGTTATACTGGGGAGGCTGGAGATACATGACGGGTTGTACTGGGGAGGCTGAAGACACATGACGGGTTATACTGGGGAGGCTGGAGACACATGAATGGGAACTACTAGGGAGGCTGGAGACACATGAATGGGGACTACTGGGGAAGCTGAAGACACATGATAGGGGCTACTGTGGAGGCTGCAGACACATGATGAGGGCTAACATAGGTAAATTAGTTATAAGAAAAAAAAAGTTATTTAGCTGCGATTTTTTCATTTATCAAATAAAAATTAATGCAATCTGTATATGTACTTTGCAATTCTGGGGCGGGGGGGGGGGGGGAGGTAGTTAAATGAGGGTGGAAGGGCGGGCTAAGCGGGGGCCATACGCTCGCACAGGAGCGTATGGCCCCTTCCTTACGCCGGCTGAAGTTAGGGTAGCCTTCAGCCGGCGTAAGGAAGGGGCCATACGCCCGCGCAGGGGGAGTGTCGGGGTAAGTGAACGCCGATACGCTGTGCTTTAGTAAGCACAGCGCATCGTCGTAGGTCTGGATCAGGCCCATGATGGGTAAAACTGCAGAGGCTGGAGACACATGATGGATAATACTGGAGAGGCTGGAGACACATGGATGGGGAACACTGGGGAGGCTGGAGACACATGGATGGGTAATACAGAGGAGGCTGGAGACACATGATGGGTAATACTAGGGAGGCTGGAGACACATGATGGGTAATACTGGGGAGGCTGAAGAAACATGGGGTCAGATCCTAAACTACGTACACAAGTAATTTTACTGTAGCCGCTGAAGTAAAATTGCCCATTAGTATTTACTGCGCATGCACACAGCAGATGTTACGCAACGTAACACTGAACGTATGTACCAGCCACATATCAACAGCGTAACTACAAATGAAGGGGCGTGACAACCATACAACACTCATAATTACACTTTTAAGGTGGGGTGAGGCATTTAAATTGTACAGTATGGGCGTGCTTATGTACTTACGTATGTGTAGCCTTTATGTACGTCAGTAGTTATGCTTTCAAAAGCTTAGGTAGGGTTTGGCAAGTGTAAAACAGCCAAAGTACGTACAAGCGAGAGGAGTGCCTAAGGGAGTGCATAGAAAATACGCTAGCATGAATATACTATGTGATGAAACTTAACAAGCTCTTAGGTTTGGATCTACCCCATGATGAGTAATACTGGGGAGGATGGAGATACATGATGGGTAATACTGAGGAGGCTGGAGACACATCATGGGTAATACTGAGGAGGCTGGAGACACATGATGGGTAATACTGAGGAGGCTGGAGACACATGATGGGTAATACTGGGGAGACTGGAGACACATGATGGGTAATACTGAGGAGGCTGGAGACACATGATGGGTAATACTGAGGAGGCTGGAGACACATGTAGGTTAATACTGGAGAGGCTGGAGATACATGATAGGTAATACTGAGGAGGCTGGAGACACATGGATGGGGAATATTGGGGAGGCTGAAGACACATGGATGGGTAATACCGGGGAGGCTGGAGATACATGATAGGTAATACTGAGGAGGCTGGAGACACATGATGGATAATACTGGGCAGGCTGGAGACACATGGATGGGGAATACTGGGGAGGCTGGAGACACATGGATGGGGAATATTGGGGAGGCTAGAGACACATGATGGGTAATACTGGGGAGGTTGGAGACACATGATGGGTAATACTGGGGAGGCTGGAGACACATGGGGCTGGATCCAGACTTAAGAAGTGCTTGAAATTAGTTACTCCTGGGCTAAACGATTTTGATTGCAGGGAGTCAAATTTCATCTGTTGCAAACAGTAGTAGAGTTGAGAGGTGATGTTTCCTATCCCAATTCTAAATAACAGCGTGATAGTAAAGCTGGTCGGTACAATTAACTTGACTCCCCCTGCAATCAACATGGTTTAGCCCAGGAGTAACTAATTTCAAGCACTTACTTAAGTCTGGATCCAGCCGATGATGGGTAATACTGGGGAGGCTAGAGATACATGATGGATAATACTGGGGAGACTGGAAACACATGATGGGGAATAGTGGGGAGGCTGGAGACACATGGATGGGGAATACTGGGAAGGCTCAGTTGCAGCCCAGTTGGCGTTTGGAGTTGGACATGCCTGTCTTACAGTATTTGATTCTCTCTACATTTTCAAGTTCCTTGCTTGTTAGTCTTTTGTGTATATTCAGGACCCTGACCATTGTCGACATGAGTGCTTTCTGAACCTTTTTACGTGCAGTCACACCTCTCACAATACAACAAGCACAAAGTTTTGTGGTGGAACCAGACCAGCTAATTGACATACTTGATTTATATGAAAAATGACCATCAAAATAAAGTGTTGCTTTTTCAATTGATGTTCATATTACAGACCATTTTCCCCAAAGGATATTTTCATGGTTGTTGATGTTCTGTGGTTTTAATTTTTCTTAATGTGTTGTGTCTGATTTCTGCAGCGCAATACTTAATTTTAAGGAAACAGCTTTCTTCCATCAATAATGTGTGGCCCTAAATGTGGGTTTGAAGAAAATGTAAACCGAACTAGAATGGGCCCTACCCAAAATGCAAGGAACGACTCAAACACATTAAAAAAAAGCAGTGGAGTGGTGATAGATGTGAGCCCCCAATTTATTATTGAATATATAAAAGCCGCCCCTAATTACCGTTATATATTTTATTAATTATTTACAGAGTCAGAGTTGTTTTCATTTATATTTCAGACTCTTCAGTATCCAGGAATGTATCTGTCATGGCTAATAGCTAGGCAGGGACAATGGGGATGCAGATACCGTTATGAATGTCATGTTTTAAACAATGATACAACCAAAAGTTTAATTCTGGATGTATTACATTTTTACATTTTACATATACATATACAATTTTATAGTAAACAATTACCTTCCTGAATGGGTACCATGTTGGATGGTCTTATTTTGACAAGGTACCTGTTCTGATTATGGTTAGGCTGTATGACTGCAAGGGGAAGGCTCCGGAGAGGGAAAGGTTAAAGTTAGACCACGGGACATTGAAGTTTAGTGTAAGGGGAGGGTTAGGGTTAGGCTGTAAAGAGGAGAGGGTTAAGGTTAGGCTTTGAACCAGGATGGTTAGGATTAGGGAAGGGTTAGGCTGTGGAGAGAGGAGGGTTAAGGTTAGGCTACAACCCAGATTGGTTAGGGCTAGGTGAGGGTTAGGGTTAAGCTGTGGGATGACAATGATTAAGGGAGGATTAAAGATAGGCTATGAAGAGGGGAGGGTTAAGGTTAGGGTTAGGATTAAGCTGTGGAGAAGGGAGGGTTAAGGTTAAGGGAGGGTTAGATTTCGGTTGTGGGAAGGGGATGGTTAGGGTTAGGAATAAGATAACTTACCTGTCCACGCTGTCATGGGAGTCATCTTTTCTAAGAGCAGACTGCTGAAAACTGAATCGGCCCATCATCACTCAAAAAAGGGAACCACAAACTGAACAATGATCCAGATCAAAATGTAAATGCAGTGTACATGCCGTAGATGTTTTTGTAAGTGGGATGGACTGCTGACAATACACAGGCGCACACAATGACCAATGACATTGCGGGACAGTAGGGTATTACTCTGTATTGCATGCTTACTGTAAAGAGAGAAAAGGTTATGATTAGTGCGAGCACTTCAACAGAAAGTTGAACGCACTCAAAAAAAAGTATCAAAAATAATTTTGTAAAAATTTTGTTTGTTACTAAAATTTTATAACAACATAATAACCAAGCGGCGTTCTCTTAACTATAGAAATGTGCTTACAGCTGGAAATTGTAACACAAGGATCGAAAATAGGTCATAGAATGTCAGCCCCTGGACCTAGACATGACCTGTGGCAGGTGCAAATTTGATCATTTTCTGTTTTTGTTCCTGGCTGCGGCTCTGCATGCGAGTAATCTGAGATTTTATTGTCAGTTTTATCAATCTTTCTCTTAATGGCCCTGATTCAGAGGCTGAAAATAAGAACTTAAAGTTACACCTGGGCTAAACCATGTTGATTTCAGGGGAGTCAAATTTCATTTGTTGCACAATACAGTCTATATATCTTAGGGACACATACCTTACAGACATTTGGGGTAGATCCAGAACTCCAGAACTTGCAATCCGTTTACTAGCGTAGCGTATTTACGCGTGCGTACCTTCTATCCACTCCCCTAGGCACTCTCCCTGCATGTACGTACTTTGACCGATTTCTGCTTTCCAAACCCTACCTTAACTTTTGGCCGTGTAACCGCTGTCGTCCGCACACGTACGGATGGGTAACACGGACTTACGAAGCTAAGCACGCCCGTACTGTACACTTTAAATGAAAACCCTCGCCTACATTGCGTATTTTAGACGTACTTTTGGCACACGTAAAATTGGCACGCCCACACGTACGAATTTACGCAACTAATACGTGAATGGCCAATATGCTCAGAGTTATGTTACGTAACATAGCGTATCATCTGTCATGCACATGCACAGTACATACAAAATCGCGATTTTACGTGTCCGCCAGGCGTAAATTCGCTCACAAGCGTTGTTCTGGATCTGCCCCAATAATCTTAGTTTTTAATACTATCATTTACCTACTATCCTTTACTCTCTCTCCTTGCTGGAAGATGTTCTTAGTAATGTTATACAGTAGTTCATTTGTTTCAGAGAGTTGGCCCTCACCCTAGTCTTCATTATAGGCCATCTACTTACATAACCTCCTGTGGAATTTGGAGGCCTTTCTTTGCAAGAGACATCTGATCACAAAGTTTCTCTTAACAGAGCAGATTATTCTGTAATCAACTGCACGGTACTATTTGTGTCTTTATTTTACAATCTAAGAAACCTATTTGTCATGTTGTCTTCCACTAATCCTACTGTACTTCTACCCATGGTTGCCAACTTTTGGCAGCTTCCCTCCGGGAGATCCCGGAGAGAAGCTAGCGACGCATGCAAGGGGCGGGGCTTAATGACGCAGGTTATGCAAACCGCGTCATTAGGCCCCGCCCCCTGGCTCATACTGACCCGTTTTTACTTGAAATAAGGGTCGGGACAGGGCTTGATGCCGCAAATTGCGTCATCAAGTCCCTTCCTGTGCCTGGCAACACTAGTATACTAGCGTTGCTAGGCAGGGGGGAAGGACTTGAGGCCATGGTTTCAGTAAAACCACGGGCCTCAAGTCACTTGCGGGAGATTTGCTGGCTCTCCTGGGATACCGGAGTAGTGCCCGAATTTCGGGAGTCTCCCGGACATTCCGGGAGAGTCGGCAACCCTGCTTCTACCCCATCTGCCTATTCCCAACATTGTTATTTCTTACCTCTCTAACACCCTCTTCCGTCATACCCTAAATGATTGTACTCACTAACTTACTGTACTCACTAATTAACAAGCTGACTTTACCATGCATTGTTGGTGTAAAGTATATTTTTGTTTATTGTACTGTATATATTATTGTTTATTGTCACTTGTATGGTACTATGCCCACCCTATGTATGGCCCTTCAGGTCATTTGTCATGCTAGATAAGTAAATAATAATTAACAATGGATTCAGACCTCCACTGTCCTCAGAGCTCTAAGCGCAGAAGTAATGGATATTTGAAGCCGGATCCCTCCTGTATCCTAACTCCTGTGAGAGAGGAAGGGGAGAGGCCTCTCTCCTCAGATGCCCGGGTAACCCTAACTGGATCCTACCTTAAGATTTCCGCACCACCCCATGTTAAAAATGGGGACGACTCGAAAAATCTGGATTGGACGTTAGAGCTTAAACCAGCCCTTACTGTACAATCTACATACACACAGCTTCCATCATTTAGAATTGTAAAAGCAGGACAAAATTAACCCCTCCCCAGTGTCACACAAACTCTGCCCCTTAACAACTATAAATGTCCATATTTGATGAAAACTCCGTCCATTTTCGGGATTAGCAGGCCGTGAATCAGGACAGTCCCTCTGAAATAAAGACATTATAGAGGAATGAATACATCCCCTCCCCCAGACTGCACTGTATAATTCCCGTAACCTAGTACCTGACATGAAGACGGCCATTTTGACTATAGCATCACTCAATGACAAGCAGTCACAGGGCCACATATGTTAACACATTACTGGGAAGTATTTTCCTTTCTGTCCCAATAAGAGAACGTTTTTTCTGCAATCAGCGCCGTCATGTTTTTTGTTTTGCAATGAAATTGAAAAGTCATCTGAAATAAGCATTTCTGTGAACACTGTAACCTGTTACTGCCACATATACAACAGGTAAGGTTAAATATTCTGGCTCAGCGCTGACCGTCTGAGCACTGTGCCAGATCGCTTGTATTAGTATGCCTCTTACTCATCTATAGATTTATTCTTTTGATCAAGTCTGTTCCTAGAAGAGACAGTCCGGTAACCGCCAAACCACGTGTTCTTGAAACATTTAGCACTAGGCCGCTGAATTATTTATTAATGCACTATTGATTGCTTAGCCTTTCATCATTAACTACATTAAATCCTGCATCCTTTGAAATGGCTCCCAAACCTTTATTCATAGACTTAAAATAGTCTCAAAATCTTCTTAAGCAAACTAGCATGTCACTTTCCATCTAATTGTCGTCCCATACCTGGTAAATATACATACAGAGAGGGGTAAGTGCGCTAAACACTTTAGCTTCCTTTCCACGTTTCCATGTATTCCCTCTGGATTGTCCTACATCTATGCAACATGACTGTCAATCTGGGATTTGTAAGGGCAGAACAAGTGGAGCATATTACAGTAAGGAACGTTAGCAAACGTAGTAGCAAAAGTAGAAGACATTTTCATTGTTTTCGAAGACGGTGCACACAGTAGGTTTGTAGAGCAGCATTTCAAATGATCATGAAGCTGTAGATTAGGCTTCAAGGACTCAGTATTAAGGAAGTATGTGAAGGTTTGCAGAGGACGTAAATGTAGATGAAATATGAAATAAACTTCCCATGCGTGATGCTTGTGATATGCAACGTCAACTCTTACCTTATCTAATAAAATAACTGACACGACGACTAACATGTTAGTGGGAATTAAAAATATTTATTTAATATTTTATTAAGTTTTAATTGATGCAGTCAACTTAAGGAAGAACTGCAACTAAATTTTGATGGGGGCCATTGAAAGCAAACATGTCTTACGTAAATAAGTAAATAACATGTAAATATAGATAACCTTAACTTTACTAACCAAACAACAAAGGTCTCACCCCGCCAGCCAAAAGGCACCACACTCGAATTGGATTGCTACGAGAGACCGTCCGTAAAGACGGTTCTACAACCCCAGGCATTCAACCTCATATCATAAAACCATGACAGTTACCTTATCCCAACTCCTTCTCACCACCAGTTACACCTCCACGTCATACTCTCATGCAAAATCAGCTGCTTTCCTCCCCAGCTGTTTCACCTTCTTTAACAACAGACCTTACACATCAAAAAGGGGTGGGAGGGTGGGCAAATCCAAGAGAGAAGAGGCTTGTGTGATGTCATCAGCTCCTTAAGATGACTCTGCAGACTCCCAGTCCCTCCCTCATTGGAAGCCATCTGACCCATTAGGACCAACCAGAAGGTGAGTAACGTCTCTCTCACCACCCACGCTGGGAGTTTATCTCTGCTACAGGTTAAATAAATTAACCCTCCGCTCCCTGACATTTTTGTAGCACAGCTAAGTGTCTTATTTAATTTTAATCTATGCAGCGTTACAAGAATATGACCATGACTTTATATGGAATTGTGGGATCTAATCAGGGCTGCCGATTCTCCCGAAATATCCCAAAATTTGGGCAGCCGGCAAATGTTCTGACCCTCTGGTTTTCATTATAGCAATCAATAGTTACAAAGTATGGGCAGGACTTGATGATGTCATCAAGCCCCACCCCTCCACTGGAGCACTGGGGGTTAAAGAAGCGATTGGCAGGGGGTGGGGCCTTATTGCACAATTTGCATAAATAGTGTCTTTAAGCCCCGCCACCAAACCGAAATCTATTTCTTCCCTCTGAGTTCTCCCGGAGGGAGGAAGCAAAAGTATGCAACCTTGTGTGTAATTAACAATCAAAGATAGGCCAAACAAACAAACAAAAAAACAAAACATCTTTGGTTTATTTTTCTATCTCTCTTTCTCTCTGTCTCTCTCTAATGCTCCACCATGTGATATTCATCAAAGCCGCAATTCCAGAGAAGTAATCAATTTTTCCAATTCATGGCTCAGGTTGTGAGATTCAACAAGGGAAGGCAAGCAGACCAGCAACCAATAGGATTCAAGAACAACAAAAGGGGGTGCATAGTGCGCTATACAGTAAATACATTATAATATGAAGTGGCAAAAATATTATCACCTAAATAGCAGAACAAATAATTGCTATGCACAATAAATCACAGTGAGCATATCTGGTATATATCATACATACCTCCCAACATTTGAGAATTGCAAATGGGGAGAACATTTTCACAGCGTTGTAGATGCCTTGTAACGTCCAGTGGGCATGTCTGGGGAAGTGGGTGGGAATTGCAAACAGATTTGGTCATACAGGGCTCCATGTGTGAAAAAAAAAAGCCCAGTTGCATCTACAGCGACACCGCACAGGCTCAATTTCTTTAAAAAACCATTGTCCTGAGAGTCTCTTCTTTCTGGACAAGGTGTAAAGCGGACGGGACAGCGGAACAGTCTCCTGAAAGCAGGACTGTCCCACTTATATTGGGACCATTGGGTGGGATGATCATAGCTGGTAAATGCAAAGAAATGTAAATAAAAAAACAAAAACAAAAAAAGGAATTCAGTAGTGAATAAAGTAGTAAGTTAAAAAAATAATTATTCATTTACTTCATAGCAGGCCGTTTTCTCTCAGCCAATTTTGAACTGGCTGGACCCCCCTCCCACAGCCTGACATTAATCCTCACCCTCTATGGCCCTAACCCTCCCTTCCTAAGAGTCTAACCCTAACCCCCCCTAACACTAAAAGTGATTGAAACACTCACCCATTTATGAAGAAAAATTCTAAAAAGGCCGCCTATTCGAAATAGAGACAGTCGAAAAGGAATTTTCGTCTGTCTCTATTTCTAAAAGTACCCCATCGTTGCGGGGATTGCAACTGCTTCATAGCGACCACCTGTGCACCCCATTTTGTCCTACATCTTGTTTTATTAGAGTGTTGGTGACACAATGTACGTGACAGGCAGGAAGCTATAAGACTTATCTTATGGTTCTATGCTGACATCTTTAATCATCTCCTCTTTTGCACATGCTCAGAACTTTTCTGCACATGGGTAGAATTAAGAAGACTAAAGATGGAGAAGAAGCTCACCCAAGACTGCTGAGATCCCAGGACAGGTGATTCTATTTAAATAGACAAAATGGAAGTAGCACAGATCAAGTTATAGGTAAATGCAAACAGGTGAATGTAAGGCACAGGGGTAATCTGCTATAACAGAAACAAAGGAAAGAAAATGCCCCAGCAACACTGCCATTACCCAGTAACAGACTATACCATTCTATCTGTAAGAAAAGCCTTGACGGGGGCTGGTGGCTTATCATATATTTGCAAATATGTGTAACAGATGTTTCTGCATTTTATGTTACAGATAAAATGGTATAGTCTGTTACTGGTTAATGGCAGTGTTGCTGGGCATCTTATTTGATTCTTTTTAAATACTGATGCAACATAAGATAGGGTTGTTGCTGTTAAATATGGTCCTGGGTATTATGTAGCTTTGGCTCACCAGCTACCAAGGTTAATTATGTCCCTCTGTTTCTCATACAAAGTACATTTAAAGCTTCACTACAGAGGGCTGTAAGTCATAGAATGCAGAACATAATATACAATTATTACACTGAACTTAGCAATGACTAGAATATTATTCAGTGAACAGTGATCAAAAGATTGTCCATGATCAAACTGTCCAGCTATGACAGGATAATAATAAACAGTGAGATGGACTTATATACTGTAACCAGCCTTGTGGTCAGTGACTATTTTGGTGCAGAAAATTTGTATTGTGCAGTTTTGCTTTAAAAACAAGTAGATTTTATTATTGGTAAAGCAAATGGTATAAAGCTAAATAATATTGCTGCAAGGGTATACTAACACAATGCTTAACCCCTGTCAACGGATAGGGCAGCTAGGTCGCTTAAATAAAAAATAAATCATTGTCTTTGTATTGATGATGTTTCTGTCTTGGTCAGTAACTTTGGCCATTGGCTCCAGTTATTCAGAGACAATTCAGCCTCTTGTCTCTAACTGATTACTCTAGTAAATGAAGTCTGTCTCTCAAACACAGGACTTGATGAAGCTTGTACAGTAGCTGGAAGATTCCAGCCCAGTGTTACAGGTCACCTTCTTATCTCAATTAATGCTAAGCTTCAAACCTTTTCTCTGAAACGCAACACAAAATCCAACTCAGGGAGATCTTTTGTTTATCTCACACTTGTGCTCTAGGTGTCTCTTTCTCCTGGGTAGTCTGTAAACAGATACTACATAGTACTCAGTATTGTCTTGGACTGCAATTATTCTGAAATACAGTATGTATTCACAATATAAAACAGTTCTTAGCCCTTTGATTATCTGTAGAGCTGAAGAACACCCATGACACTAGTCCTTATAGAGGAGCTTCAGTCTTGCATTCAATCCCCATTAATGATGGTTGAATCATTTTCTGTTTTATAAATATTGTATCTCCCCCTTTGTTGGCTTCTTAAACATACCCCTCCTGACCTCTGCTTCCTGAAGCAGGACCCAACACACCTTGTCTTTTGAGATGTCAGGCCAGATTTACTAAGCTTCGGGTTTGGAAAAGTGGAAGTGTTGCCCATAGCAACCAATCAGATTTTAGCTGACATTCTGTAGTATGTAATAGGAAAGTGAGAGCTAGAATCTGATTGGTTGCTATAGACAACTTTTCCAAACCCGCAGCTTAGTAAATCTGTCCTATTGACTTAATGCCCCTGAGTATTGTCACAAATGATTTCTATCCTGTTGTATAAAAACACAAGTTACTGTCTATTGTGAGACAGTTTTTGTGAAATCACTTCTGTCAGGTTTGACTTTTGCTGCTGATAAAATACTATTCAGGATTCTCTCTCTGGCCATATACATTGTGCATTCCTGTCTATAGAAGTCTATGGTGACACAGGCTGAGTCCCATAGCATATTTCTGAGGGGACCAGGAGTTGAAGCTCTGCTATTCCATAGCTCATAAATACAACAGAGCAGAGGACTTTTCTGAGCATGTTCAGTATCGTTCATGCGCAGGAGAGCCCATCAAGTGACCATCAGCCTTTTTTTATACCTGTGTGGAGACATGGGAGACAGTGGACCGCACTAAAGAGGAAATTGCCGAAATATTCCCTAAATTCCCTAAATATACGCAAGTGAAAAATCCGCAATACTCATTTACAGAAAAGAAAGAAACCGATTAACCACCCCCCCTGTGTCGGGAGTGCAAAGTAAGGACGTAAAACTTTCCTGCGTATAATTTAGGCACGTGCGGACTGTATAAGCTGTGAATCGGACATGCGTAATGGTGCTTAAAATTGCTTATAATTTAAAGATATGTAACTAAACGCACTGATTAGGCTCTGGAAAAGTAAGATCAATGTTTTTTCTAAAAACATCAAGTACTGTCATTAACATATGTAATAAAAAATAACCATAAAAAATAAAACAAGAAATAAAAATAAACATGACATACTGTATAAAATTATAAAAATAATGATCCACTACATAAAGAAAGTTTAATAAAACATTTACAAAAAAATAAACAACCACTATAGTTATGTAGATGTAAATGTAATTGTGTTTGTTATAAAAATTTAATGTCATTAGTCTTTAAAAAACATTCTCTTACTATACACAAAAAATAGCAACTTTGCATGGTTAAAGTCTAGCACAAAATGTGAAATCAGCATTAGAGTATAAAAATGAGCCTTTATTTGTTTATTTTATAAACACACATCCATTGATTATAAACACGCAGCAGGTGTGGGCTGAACTAAGTAATACCCCTTTCACATCACAACCAAATACCCAGGATTTTCGCCAAAAACCCGGGTCTCGGCAAAATCCCGGGTATGTGGTTGTAATGTGAAAAGTGCACTTCCGGTGGACCCGTGTCAAAAGACCCGGGAATTCAACCCGCGGTCCGACACGGGTAGGGGTACAGTGTGAAAGGTGCTACCCGGGTTTTTCAACCCGAGTAGCACCTAACGCAGTTGATTGGTGTAATTTTTTTTACTATTGCCCTGGCAACAAGTGTTGCCAGAGCAACGGTAAACAAATTATGCTGTGCGATGACGACAGGGCAGACCCAGGTCTCTGAATTTAACTGATCGTAAAAATACGCATGGAGATTCTGCACTTACTTAAGTGTGAATACAGTCCAGTGTCACTACAGTGGGTGCAGGAGGTAGTCCATTTGGGCCCCTTTCTCCTTAGGGCCACTGGGTTCCAAACCACTTGCACCCATTATAGTTATGTCATTTAATATAGTACACTCTGATTCTGGTTGCTACAGCGACTTTCGGCAATGCTACAATTCAACACCACAAACTTAGCTGTATCTTTGCCAAAATCAATGCTGAAAAAAAGTATACAATCATTTGCTACCTTGTCTCCACTCCTGCTCCTCCCCACGCTCTCCTACACTCTGTACATACTCTATCCTCCACTCTGTACATACTCTCTCCTCCACTCTGTACATACTCTCTCCTCCACTCTGTACACACTCTCTCCTCCACTCTATATACTCTCTTCTCCATTCTGTATATTCTCTCTCTTCCACTCTGTACACACTCTCTCCTCCACTCTATACATACTCTCTCCACCACTCTGTACATTCTCTCTCCTCCACTCTGTACTCTCTTCTCCACTCTGTACATACTCTCTCCTCCACTCCGTACCTTTCCTCCACTCTGTACACACTCTCTCCTCCACTCTGTACATATTTTCTCCTCCACTCTGTACATATTCTCTCTACCACTCTATACATACTCTCTCCACCACTCTACATAGTCTCTCCTCCACTGTGTACATTCTCTCTCCTCCACTCTGTACATACTCTTTCCTCCACTCTGTACACACTCTCTCCTCCACTCTGTACATATTCTCTCTACCACTCTGTACATACTCTCTTCACCACTCTACATACTCTCTCCTCCACTCTGTACATCCTCTCTCCTCCACTCTGTACATACTCTCTCCTCCACTCTGTAATACTCTCTCCTCCACTCTGTACACACTCTCTCCACCACTCTGTACATACTCTCTCCTCCACTCTGTACATACTCTCTCCTCCACTCTGTACATGCTCTCTCCTCCAGAAGAGATGAGTTAACCCTGTCTGCTCTTTAGTGCCAGCAGTTTAGGAGAAAACTACACCCATACGCTTCAATATAAAGACACAAGTATACACAGATGCATATGAAACTGCATGCAATTCATAAACAGACTTACATATTAATTATATATAAAGAGTGGTGCCTATTCCTCAGTACCAGTCACTTGCTCCTAAGCCTGCATAAAGCAACACTCTACCATCTTAAGCCTGCCGCAGACTTCCCAAACACATACGTATTCCCCAGCCCAGTCTCCTGGAGCATTAAATCTAAGAGCTATTGATTGTACAGAGCAGATCTGAGTCAGTGAGTCTTCAATATTTAATAGCATTGCTGATTTGCGAAGCTGGCTGTGTTCAAAGTATCCAGATCCTTTGTTTTTACTCATCCTAGAGTTTGTTCATCCTTGGATGGAAACCAGGGCATGATCAGACAACACAAATGTCAGCCAGTTACCAGGCTCTACTTTTTTCCATTGAATTCCCAGATTGTGTCCAAGCATAAGTCTATTTTTTCTTGCAGGTAGTGAAGTTGTGCTTTCATGTGCATGATAAGAGCTTCACCTCAATCAGATGACAAAGTATTTCAGCCTCCAGATAAATGTGAAAGATGAAAATGATAGAAGGGATCATTTCATTCTAGATTGAATCTGTGTTTGTTAGTCTGAAATGTGCAACACATATGTGCTAGAGAGTATTTCTCTCAGTGTCTTCTACAGTGGTCGTACACTATATTATAATTAGATCAGCTGAAAATCGATCTATGATAATATCATGCATTGTATGGAATGAATATGTTATAATGTTGACAAGATGGTCCAAAAACGCTCACACTCAAAAATTGTATTGTTCAGTTTTCCTGAATGATCTATGTGCTATGATGCTATTATCAGACAATGTGTACCCACTATGTAATGCCAAACATTAGGAAATCGCTAATCAAAATTTAGGAGCTCCCAAAAATCAAATCCCAGAATACGCTGCAGTTTCTGAGGATTCTGCAGCATTGTGTGACAGTACACACTGGTGAGATGTCAGATCTATCTGACAATTATCATCAGAAAGTACTCATATGTGTGCCCAGCCTTACTGATACCCCTCTATTATCACACGCAACAACCTGGGTTTTTGCTGTTGGACCCTGCCTGAGGCTCCAATGACCCAGGAAGAGGTGTGATAGGTCCCAGGGGCATCTACCCAGGTCCAATGACCCAGGAGAAAAGAAGGGTTATTCCTGGGTCTGACTTGGGTCAAGGGGTCAGTATAAAAGTTGCAGCCTGCTATGGCAATATTAAACAAGGATCTGGTTCAGACTTAAGAAGGAGCTTGAAAATAAAAGAGGAAAGTTACACCTGGGCAAAACCATGTTGATTTCAGGGGGAGTCAAGTTGATTGTATTCTTTGCATACAGAGATATATCTTTGAATTGCTTACTGCACACAGATACT
>WWET01002220.1:99266-116373 GCA_011038615.1 Limnodynastes dumerilii
CCCAGGTCTAAATAACAGTGTAATAGTAAAGCTGGTCAGTATCTGTGTGCAGTAAGCAATTCAAAGATATATCCCTGCATGCAAAGAATACAATTAAATTAATTCCCCCTGCAGTCAACATGGTTTTGCCCAGGAGTGACTTTAAGTTCTTATTTTAAGAAGATTCTTAAGTGTGAATCAGGTCCTTATTTTCAAGTTCCTTCTTAAGTCTGAATCAGGCCCCAAATCCCTCTCCAGGAGTGGCCCCCGCCCGTCACACTGTCAGGACAGACCCCGGTTCCGAAATTTCCTGGGTCAACCCTGCAGCGTGAAAAGGATCATCCCAGGGATAATCTCTTTGATGCGGTAAATTCCCGGTTTCTAAGACCAGGGATATTGCCGGGGTAGAGGGGTGAAAGGGGTATAAGAGTAAATTCTTAGCTCATCAAGGAAATGTGTTACATTTTGAATATTATGCTTTAAGCAACCAGATCTAAGATTTCAGTGCTATAAACTTACCTCTCGGCTGTCACTCTGTGGCGTAATGAGAAAATGTGTAGGGTTTTGGTCAAATATGGCCATTTGTCAGTGGAATCTGGTAAAACCTAGGTGAGGCTTATTATTGTTACATTACTTTAAGCCACTATTGAATTTTATTTATTTATGTTGCGATTGATAGTCATGGAAACGGCATCAGAGTATAAAATAGAATTTTTACTTATACCATAAATATTAAAATATATAATGAAAGATTAATAGTTCCCACAATGCTAATACTGAGCACACAAATATAAGATCAAATTATGTATTTATAATTCCTGTACTATAGATATTAAATGACAATAATACCAATGTTCAAGGGACACATTCCTTTACACAGCTGCTTAATTAACGCCCACCTGCTTTTCTTTTCCTTTTTACCTTTTAATTATTGTTACATGCTGTCTCGGGCAGCGTAACATCATGTAAAGTATCTTACCTGCGGTCCAGTGCTATGATGTGCAGGTGGGCATGTGAGTCTCCAGTGGCGCATAGAATTCTGTAGGCATGCTATCATGGTCAGTGTGATGACATGCAAGCTCATGCGTGTAGGCATTTTGCCGGATATACCTAAAGATGCATGCTTTCACTGGCCCTTTTCCTAATGGTGTCCTGGCTGCTAGGTTACAGCCAGGACACCCACCAATTAGAAAGATGGTGTGAGGCTACTGACCAATGGAATGTAAACAGCCTCTATAATAGGACTAACAGCTTCATTCTCAAGCTGTGAGTTATAGCATCTGGTCACCCTGTGCTTCACCTGCTCTTATTCTCTTGTTTCAGCCTTGCATTTCATGTTTCCCTGTCTGCTCGATGTACCTTGCCTTCCTCTTTTCCTTGTCTTACCTGTGTTCCTTGCCTTACCTATTATCTTACCAGTCCTATGTACCCTTACCTTCTCAGTGTAGCTTGCTTTTCCAGCATTACCTTGCTTTTCTAATGTGGGTGCCAACCCTCAAATATTCTGTGGTGAGTGGTTGTGGTGAGTGTGGTTGTGTGGTAAGTGCCTTTGTCTCCATTATTTGTTGTTTGTCTTGTTTTGGCATTCTCCATCTAGCCTTTTTCCCAGTGCGGCTTCCACCTTACACTGTGGTTTAATCTCCATGAGCCTGATTCAGACCTACAATGTAGCGCTGAGTGTACTAACGCTCAGCGTAACATCGTGGGACTCCTCCTGACACCCCCCTGCCCCATCGTATTTACCTTCGCTTACGCTGGCTGAAGGCTACCCTAACTTCAGCCAGCATAAGCTATGGTAACTACGCTGGGATGGCAGCGTAGTCAAGCAAACGCCGCCCTCCCAGCCTCATTAGCCTGACTCTCCCCGCCTCCCTACACTAAACTTTGCGTAGTAAAAGCGAGGGATGGCCCCTCTGCCGTTACTACGCTGTAACTACGGACACCCGATCCACGATCGGGCGCTTCTGTAGTTACACCGGGCAACATCTGCCTGGCACATGCGCAGATTGGTTTTAGCTCTGGATAAGGCCCCATGTATTTCCCTCTCTTGGGATTTTTCTCTCTTATCTTCCTACTCAACTTGGGTTCTAGTTTCTATGCTCCCTCTGGGAGTTGCTTCCAGGGATTGCAACCTGCAAGGAGCCTGCAGCCCAATCTATCCCCACCATTAGGGCACCAGGGAAAACCAGACTCCTATTTAGACTCTGCATCCTGGTTGACTGCAGCTGTAACATTTATATCCTGTATTTGGGCTTCTCAATGTTGGGAGCTATGCTATAATGTAAATGGGTACAAAATGATTTTATATCAGTTGTCATATTCATGTTCCAATCACAGGTGTTAAATTGGTTACTAACTGAATTTGGCTCATATTATCCCATGTGTAATGTGTGTGAATAGCACCGTGAAGGAAGATGATAACGACACTGTTCACTAAGTGGTTTCATATTTGTTCCATGACAACTTCCTGCAATTCTGCTGGGCACTTCTGCACTAATAGAACTTATAGGGTGCATCTGGACTGGATCCAATAAAACGCAATGAGCGAAAAATGTCAAAATTCTGCTTGTGCGCATGGCACACATTGCACTTCTAGTACAGATCTGGATCCTCCTGAACCAGACTTTTGTCCTTGTATTGTATAGTGTGTCTGACATCAAGACAGGACAGTGCACAGTAAGAGCGTTTTTTTTAACCCTTACAACTATTCAGATTTTAACAATGTCCTCATTTTAAGGAAGCACAGTGTAGAAAATTTAAGATAGGGTTTTCTATCCGTGGGCTGGATCCAGACTTAAGAAGGAGCTTGAAATTAAAAGAGGAAAGATACTCCAGGGTAGGGGCGTTTTAAGAAGTGAGGGGACCCTTGTGTAGGATATACATGGGCCTCCCACCCCCTTACCTTAAATGGGACTGTCCCGATCCACAGACCTCAAAAGGGGTGGAGCCTAACAGTGCTGTAAGCCCCGTCCCTTTTTGGCTTGCGAATAGGGACAGTCCCACCACAGGGGAAGGGGGGCTCATTTGACATCTATTTCTTCCCTCCGGAAGATCTTAGAGGGAAGAAATAGATGCCAAATGGCCCCTCTTCCCTGTTCTGAGGGGCCCGTGTGCACTGCACACCCTGCACCCATTATAGATATGCCTATGTACCTGGGCTAAAGCATGTTGAGTTCAGATTCATGTTTGATCTTTGAATTGTTTACTGTACATAGATACCGACCAGCTTTACTATCACACTGTTATATAGTCTTGGGATAGGAAACATCACCTCTCAACTCTACTACTGTTTGCAACAAATGAAACATGACTTTCCTGCAATCAACATGGTTTAGCCCAGGAATAACTTTACTCTCTTAATTTCAAGCTCTTTCTTAAGTCTGTATCCAGCCCCATGTGTGGGCAACACACAGGACTCAGGATATAGGGCTCTATTTACTAAGAAAGTATAAACGTAGCTCAGCCAAGTTTGAATTGTCTCTCTGCGAACTTCTGAGCTACTTTTATATTATTATTAATACTCACCCTCTGCTGGCTGTCCCACGATGATATCTGAACTTTCTTCTGTCATCGCGGGCTTTCTTCGTGTGTCTGGAAGGTCTCCACATGCTCAGTGACTCTCTGCTGGGAATGAAGTCCCATCATGAGAAGCAATGCGCATGTGCAGACTCTCCATGTCGGGACCGGCACCTGCGGGCACACGCGTCTTCGGTCTGGTAAGTATTTAAAGCTACTCTGTTATTTTCTTTTATTTCTGTTGTTTTTTAATTTTCAAAACATTTATTTTTTTATAAGTGATTGGTGTTTACATATATTCCAGCGGTCTCCCCATATATATATATATACCCCTTTTTCTCCCCCTAATAACAGCTATTAGGGGGAGAAAAAGGGGGTTATATGGGGAGATTGCTGGAGGAGAAAAAGGGGATTATATGGGGAGATTGCTGGAATCGAAGTTTAAACGTCAGTCTGAGATGCCGTTATTTTAACGCTCAGAGCAGAGTATAAAACTCCGCTCTGAAGGTTAGTAAATAGCCAGCCCAGGTTGAAAACAACGGGCTGGCGAGGACAGATGAAGTTTGACTGCATGGCCATGGAAACTGGTGATTTCCATGGCGGTGCAGTGGTTGTAAATAGCAAAAAGTTCATTTTTGAACTTATAACTTCATAACTCCAAAAAATTTACTTTTTAAAGTAAATAGAGCCCATAGTGAGGATCTGGCTTTGGATCTCTGCTGCTTCAGCTGTATTTGTAGTAAGATTCGGACTACTTTCTTAGCGGCATTGCCCATTGAGAGGCAAAATTGAATATTGAGCCGCAGTGCCATAAAATGAGATGAGGTATGCTCCGGCCTTGTCTATTCATTACTCTACAACATTTCCCATAGTACAGTTCATCCCACTCACATTCATTCACCGTCTACCTTCATTGCACTATACATTGTGACATTACACACCCTTTTTCCAAGCTTCATCTCTCCGCTCACCCCCGTTTCTAGTTCTCTTTGAGAGAGCAGTGAATTTGTGCAGCAAAAATGTGTCCTTGATTTTCAGTGCGTTGAAGCAGAAGCAGACAATGTTTTATTGATGCAGCTTTTCCTGTATCTAAAGAGTCATGTGTCAGGACTGCAATATAGGACAGATCATCCGTGGGCTGCTTCCTTTTAAACAATAACACAATATACACAGACTACATTTAAATACGGAATGTGTTTATTATCCAATTACACCATGCAGGAAACATACTTGCCAGCTGTGCTACTTTCCAGGCAAATGTTTTTTTTTTAAAAGCATTGTAAATGCTTGTTCTTTTTACATATTTATTATAGTATACAAATAAACACAGGATATAAAATGTACTAACTACACTTTTTATGTAGAATTTCGTTATGTAGATTGCGTACACGCTGTCTTTAAAGACCGCATGTACGCAATCTACGTAACGAAACGCTATGTAGATAATGTAATATATAGTAACTACGCATGTGTAGTTGCTAGAATCGTAAAATTAGGCATTCGTAGATCTGCAGATATATGATAAGCCACCAGCCACTTGCAAGGCTTCTCTATTTTGGTCCTAACTCTAATACTGTCAGAGTCCCAACATTGGGTCATATATCATGTATTTTTTAATTGAGAGCTCGCCCCCCGGCAGAGGTCCCCAAGTCTCCAAAACAGCTACTTTGAAACAGCGCCCCCTGTCAGCTGCTATCCCAGACACACTTTAAAACACACACACAGAATTGAGGTTGTTCAAATCAATTTATAAGGTAATATGGAGAAGGTGCTGTAAGATAAGGGGAATTTACACTGATACAGAAAAGACCCCAGCACTCTTGCAATTACCCAGCCACAAACCATAACTTTCTATCTTGTCTGGGATAGCAACTGACAGGGGGTGCTGTCTCAGAGTAGCTATTTTGGAGACTTAAAAATACATGACATATGACCCGAAGTTGGGACTCTGACAGTTTTAGAGTTAGGACCAAAACAGAGAAGCCTTGTAAGTGGCTGGTGGCTTGTCATATATCTGCAGATGTATGTAACATATTCTCTGACTTTTATTTTAAAGATATAAAGTTATGGTTTGTTACTGGTTGACAAGTTCTGTACACCTAGAGTTCTGTATTGTACCATCTGGCACGCACATACAGTATGTGCTGCCAGAAATAAACTCAAGCAAGCAGATTACAGAAGTCGGCTGTCGGGTGTCATTCATTCTACAAGTGGTGTCATTTGACTTTGTACCTCCCAGCTCCTGAGAGTGGGCCCATATTCTTGATTATTTGGATGAATAATGTTAATGAACACTATCAATTACCTGGACTTTTCTGAGACATGTCTAGTGTTCCAGGACTGTGAAGGGATGCACATTTTTTCTTTACTTAGCTTTAATATTTTACATACATTTTTGGGTTAAGTCCCTAAAGGGAGCGTATAGTAACTCACGTACGTGCTAGGTGAGTGTATACAGCATAACGATTATATTGCTAGAACATGTTATACTGGGGTCCAGGGACAGAAGGGGACATACTTGGGCCTCATAGCACACGCATACTTCATGTATGAGTGCTGAGCACAGTTTTAAGCTGTCAGCCTCTGACAGCTTGCTTACAGTGCAGGGGAAGCATCTTCTTGGGCCCCTTCTCCTCCAGGCCCTGTAGAAGCTGCACTTCTTGTACTCCCTGTATTTACGCCAGGGTTGCCGACTTTTTAGAGCTTCCCTCCGGGAGATCCCCGAAGGAAGTCATTGATTTCTTCAAGGGGCGGGGCTTAATGATGTGATTTATGCAAATCATGTCATTAAGCCCCGCCCCTGAAAATCACTCCTGTATTTCCTAGCGTTTCAGGGGATGGACGGGGCTTGATGACATCATCAAGCCCCGCACATCCCTAGTAACGCTTGGAATTACAGAAGTAATTGCTAGCTGGTGGGGCTTGCGGGAGATTTGCCAGCTCTCCCGGGATACCAGGAGAACTGCCCAAATTTCGGGAGTCTCCCGGGTATTCCGGGAGAGACGGCAACCCTGAGTTACGCCCCTGTTGGGGTCATTCCTTGGGCCTATAACGTCACATTAGTCTGAATAACAATAGACATTCCTTTACTCTCTATCAGACATGGCAGAAGCTACACCTGTCTATTGAAGTGAGATAGAGAAGTAGTTCAATGTCAGGCTATAAGGTACAGATAAGAATCTTGCTCTATGTGCAGTTGTGGGATATTGGGTCCAGGGAAGGAAATAGTGTATTACATAAAAATGACAGAGAAATCTGGATGAAAATGCAATTTACATACAGGTGAAATTATATTGTGTTGGAGAAATGTGTCAAGTTCTATGTTACAATACAGAAGTGACTGTTCTAACAAGCAGCTTTCAAATTCTGTCATCCAACGGACCCTAATTTCCTTGATGTTGATAAGGTCCTTCCCTTCACCCTGTGGCTTTCTTTGTCTTTCAGCCTGCCGCCCCGGCTTTTACAAGGCTTTGCTTACCGATTCCTACTGTACCAAGTGCCCACCCCACAGCTATTCCCTGCAGGACAGCTCTGCCGAATGCACATGTGAGAAAGGCTTCCACCGGGCAGCGTCTGACCCCAAGTCAACATCCTGTACACGTAAGTTCCATTCTCATCTGAACATAAGCAAAGTCCTGGCACTAACAAGATGAAGAGTATATAATATGTAATATCATACTGTATAATGGTTAGAAAGGCAATCATTTAGACACCATGGGGTCTATATAAAATCTGTCTGCAATCACCCCTTCAATAATGTAGAGAATGGTGGTCCAAAGGTTAGCCTTATAGAAGAATGGAGATGCTCATTAAAAGTAATTACATTGACCTGACCCGTGGTAGATTTTACTTAGCTGGAGAAAAATGTAGCCTTGCCAGAGAAGAAGACCCTTGCTGAAGGGAGGATGTTACAACTGAAAATGATCCTATATGTTTTTTTAACTATGGATCTCATCAAATATGTTTTTTTTACCCTATCAAATAAAAACTACTCTTACTTCCCTACAATGCCATCAACAAGACTGCACCCACTTACAAATCTTTACTTGTCTTAGGATATATCCCAGCTCGCTCTCCCAGATCTTCACAGGACATACAGATATTCTCTACACTAACTAAATGCTCTAATTCCTGGTTACAGAACTTCTCCTGGGCTGCACCCACTCTCTGGAATAATTATTAAGACTATCATCTACTCTCCAAACTTTCAAGCACTCTCCCTTAAATCTCACCTCTTTGGACAAGCTTTTCAAATTCCTCAACCCACTTCTTAACCTTTATCTACCCTATTTACAATCACTTTAGCATTTAATTTCTCTTTGTATTTCATGGTTTACACAAACTCAAATATCTATTTTCACACTAAAATTACTCTAAGATCTGCTACTAACACTGCTGTGTGACTGGATCATACAGAGCACTGGGCCCTTTTACCATACAATCTCGCTCCTCCATTGTTGGATATATACGTAGCACTTCCCTTATGTATCAAGCCCCAATAGACTATAGCGTGTAAGCTTGTGAGCAGAGCCCTCTCACCCACCCATTAGTTCTTACCCAGTCTTTGTTTACTAAGAGTAAGTGCTATGCAATATGCTGGGACTATATAAAAAGCCTGTTCATAAAATAAACCTGGTAATAAAATAATCATCTTAAACAGATCGCAATAAAACTAAGCAAGGATATTTCAGTGGCTATAGTCAGTGGAGACTCTTATTTGTAAAATGCAGATTAGGGACCGGATCCAGGCCCCTGCGCGCTTTCCGTGAACTCCCGCCACTCCCCTCTCTCGTGCGAACTTGAGGTCAGAGACACTGCACTGGGCTCACAAAGATCATTTTAATGCGATAGGGCCAGTTTTCACTTCAAAACTGGCCGTATCGCATTAAAATGAAGTCTCCCATATTTACAAAATGCCGGAGTGGAGTTTTACACTCCGCTCCCAGCGTAAGAATGGCATTAGTGTTAAGTATTCCTGCAATGTCCCCATATACCCCTCTTTTCCTCCCCCTAATAGCTGTTATTAGGGGGAGCTGTTATTAGGGGGAGGAAAAGGGGGTATGTATGGGGAGACCATCGGAATACATAGCAATGTTGCCGGAGGGTAAAAAAAAAACATTAAAAACCATAGAAAATATAAATAACTCTTTAAAATCACCTGTCCGGGCGTCCCGTCGGGCTGCAGCTGTCCGGTGCCGGCATGAATACACTGCACATGCGCAGTGTTTCTCATGTCAGGACTTGGGAAAATTTCAAAGTGTCTAAAGAGAAGCACTGCGCATGTGCCGTGTACCTCATGTCCTGCGCATGTGCAGTGTTTCTCGTGTCCTGCGCATGTGCAGTGTTTCTCATGTCCTGAGCATGTGCAGTGTTTCTCATGTCCTGAGCATGTGCAGTGTTTCTCATGTCCTGCGCATGTGCAGTGTTTCTCATGTCCTGAGCATGTGCAGTGTTTCTCATGTCCTGAGCATGTGCAGTGTTTCTCATGTCCTGAGCATGTGCAGTGTTTTTCATGTCCTGAGCATGTGCAGTGTTTCTCAGGTCCTGTGCACTATCCACTGTAGTAGATCAGTCCACCTATCTCCAGTGTGTCTGGTCCTGTTATCACTTACCTGTACTTTCCACTGCTGCAGATCAGTTCACCTATTTCCAGTGTGACAGGTCCCGGTGTTACCTACCTTTGGCTCTCCTGGGCTGTTTCTATTAGTCTCTAGTCGGTTATCCTTTCCTATACAAGTCTGGTTCAACGGGGCACGACCTGTTATTGGGGCGCACCAAAATCCATCCCCACCATCAGGGGCCCTGGTGGACACCCCTTGATAGCATAGATCCCGTGCCCCAGAAGCCGACACATAACAAAATTATTAGAGACCAGACCCTAACCTCCATATGATAGCCGAATTCCACGCGCTGATTGCGTAATTCGGCTGTTTATCTGGCAGCACACATGTACGCACCAGGGGCTAGATCCAGACTTAAGTAAGTGCTTGAAATTAGCTACTCCTGGGCTAAACCATGTTGATTGCAGGGGAAGACAAGTTAATTGTTATTTGAATTGCTTACTGCACACAGATACTGACCAGCTTTACTATCACACTGTTATTTAGACTTGGGATAGGAAACATCACCTCTCAACTCTAATACTGTTTGCAACAGATGAAATATGACTCCCCTGCAATCAACATGGTTTAGCCCAGGAGTAACTCATTTCAAGCACTTACTTAAGTCTGAATCCAGCCCCAGATGATACGGAAATCCAGGTGTACAGGACTTAGTTCCATGCACCTGGATATCTGTCTGTCAGGGGTGGCTAAACTCTCTAAAGAAGGACGGGGGAGCATTAAAATTTTACATTAGGGGCGGCTTTTAAGCCTTATGAGCAGATCAGCAGTCGCATGAACCGCTGATCCGCATGAGAGACTAAAAGCTGCCTTATGGCAGTGTAAGTCATGTAGTCTGCATGAGAGAAGGGGAGTGATGGAGGAGTTCACTGCCCTCTTCCATACGGTCAGCCAGACCTCCATGCATGCGATAAATGCACAGAGGTCCGAATCCGGCCTAGATCTGCTCTCAGTCTCAATTCTAAACTCACATTTATGTCTTGTTTGTACAAGGCATAACCACCTGCAAAAACGTCCAGCAAGAATTCTTTGCAATCACGGCCTGTCTGGTAAATGAGAGATTTCTGTCAGTTGTGTTGCTTTAAATTGTGTACATTAGAATTACTATCTAAATGCAAGCACGCTTACCAGGTCTTATGCTGTAATGTAACGCTACCAAAATTAATGGTTCTAATGCAACCATGGAAAGTGCGTCTTAATGGAGGACGTGCACGCAATGCATTGTGGGTACTCAGAAATAGTACAATAAAGTACTAATCATGAAGTGTTTGTGAAATGTAATGGCACTGAAGCACCAGACAAAGCTGAGCCTCTTCCATCTGTTCATTCCTTTTTTTTGTAATACGACAGGATAATAACTCGCCAATGCATCATAAAGAACAAGTTATACATGATATAAATGCATTTATATGCACTGACTCTAAAGCTCAGCAGCTGTGCTGTCTTATTTATGCACAGCCATATACATATACATGTATACCGCGTCTGAGAAACACAGAAAGGATGCGTACTCTCAAAGGATCTATAACCAGGTTCTTCTTTCTCTAATGGCAGCTGCTGGCTCCATTTCCATAATCTCCTAGGACTGACAGAGGGTTTTTCCAAATCAAGGCAACACTTGACGAACAGAATCGTAAATTTATTTATTTATAAGTGTGGAGACATTTACAAAGGACGCATCTGTACAATTAAAGTAAGACTGGATAATGGGTATTGAAAAGTCTAAAGAGTAGGTTTAACCTTAAAAAAAAGAAAAGTAAAGTCCAATAGGAATCTAGATATTGTTTCCCTAGAACATTCTAGAAAACACTGGCTAGAAGCCGGGGAGTGTTGGTAAAGGTTAGCCTATGGGGATTCTGGTGGATCACTGATCCAGTCTACTGCTGTCTAATGTGGCGGTAGGATTAGAATCAAATTTCTCCTTACTTCCTAGGCCAATCACCAGCTACTAGAATCTGATTAGTTGCAATGGGCAATATTGTCAATATTTAGAGATTTAGGGCTGGATCCATACCTAGTTAAATGCTTGAACTTAGTTACGCCTGGGCTAAACCATGTTGATTGCAGGTGGAGTCAAGGTAATTGTATTCTTTGCATGCAGGAATATATCTTTGAGTTGCTTACTGCACACAGACACTGACCAGCTTTACTATCACACTGTTATTTAGACTTGGGATAGGAAACATCACCTCTCAACTACTGTTTGCAACAGATGAAATATGACTCCCCTGCAATCAACATGGTTTATCCCAGGAGTAACTAAGTTCAAGCACTTAACTAGGTCTGGATCCAGCCCTTAGTAAACATAAATGTAAAGAGAAGAATCTTACTGATTTCCTCCCATAGTATATTTTATTTTCCTGGTGAAATTAATATGACATTAAATGATTAATGTGCTAAAACTAAAAGAAAACTATTCAAATTAGTATTCATATGTTATAAGGAATAACAAACTCTTTGCTTTGTGATGTATGATTTTAAAAAAGTAGCGTTTAAGTATAAAAGCTCTTATACCTTGTGCTTTTATATGGTTATAAATCTCCTTGACATCTTCTGATATAGAATATTTTACAAGATGCGTGACCCTAGCAAGACCCTCTGACATGACCCCTTCCATTAATTACAACAGGTACAGAATTCTGCACTCAATACCTTTCCAAATCATTTACTGTTTCAGTCACATGGTTTTGAATAACTAACTGAGAAACATTTTTTTTTATCTTCAAGCCAGATGGTTGCAAATACAATTTAAATGTGAAACTCAGGAGAAAAGCATTTTGCATCTCATGGAATAAGTTTTGTTGGAGGGTCTTCTTTATCAAATTCCCCAGTGATGCAGTCACCTCTGGACTACAGCTGGTCCCTGGTCTTTGTACTGAGCTCTAATCGTAGATCCACTCTCCTCTCTCCACCTTGGTCCCCAGCATAGAGCAGATAGGCAGCCCCAGGACTTAATTCAGCCAACAGCACATGACAAAGATAGGACACAGAGAAATAAGACAGGAAGATTGGTAGTAACAGAGGTCAAGGAAGGTATATGTTATGAGAATCAATGATCAAGGTCATTAGTAGGCAGCTTTGATCAGAAAACTGTGTAAGCAGGGTTAGCTAGGGAATAAGTAACAGTGAAACTCACATCATCATATGCTTTGGTTTAGGGGATTTATTTTAGGCAAATTAGGGCACATTGGGCTGGATCCAGACTTAAGAAGGAGATTGAAATTAAGGAACTGATTCACACTTAAGAACGCGATAGGTTCCTAAATATACGCAACTAATAGCAATAAAACTCCCTCGGCACGCTCCCAGTTTTCAGGTTCTTATGTGACTTACATGTGCCATAGGGCTCCCTTAACTGTAGGTTCACATTTGAATGCATAGGGCGTCTACTTAGGAACTTAACTGCATAACCGTGCCTTCATTTGGTCATTAAAATGCCTCACTCCACCCAAATCTTCTACCTGCCTAGTTACTTATTCATGGAACGCCCATTTTTGCGTATGTTACTACGAACCTACAGATTATAAGTTCGTAGTGTATAAGCATGGAATTTGCGAACCTAAGTCCAACGCAAATAGCGTATAAAAGTTACTACGCATGCGCAGTGCATCCGTTCTTAAATATACGCACCTAAAATTGGAAGAATTCTTAAGGGTGAATCAGGTCCAGTATTATTAAAGGTTGTATTTTATTAGCAAAATTCCCCATGTGTGTCAATATAAATATCAATATAAATAGATAGCCATAATTGCAATTCCTTGCTATTTGTATATCTACTAGTCACGATTGAAGTAGATGTGTATTTTTTGCATTCATTTTGAATCTATGCGGTATCAAATCCAACTTCTCAAAGAGTAGATGTAGTAAGTCAGAGATAAATAACAGTAGTAAAGCTGGTCAGTATCTGTGTGCAGTAAGCAATTCAAAAATATATCCCTGCATGCAAAGAATACAATTAAATTAATTCCTCCTGCAATCAACATGGTTTTGCCCAGGAGTGACTTTAAGTTCTTATTTTAAGAAGATTCTTAAGTGTGAATCAGGTCCTAAGAGAGGAAGGATGCACCTGGCAAAACCATGTTAATTTCAGGGGGGAGTCTAATTAATTGTATTCTTTGCATGCAGGGATATATCTTTGAATTGCTTAAAGCACACAGATACTGACCAGCTTTACTGTTAAACTGTTATTTAGACTTGGGATAGGAAACATCACCTCTCAACTCTAATACTGTTTGCAACAGATGAAATATGACTCCCGTGTAATCAGCATGGTTTAGCCCAGTAGTAACTTACCTCTCTTATTTTCAAGCTCTTTCTTAAGTCTGGATACTGCCCATTGTCTCCTGCTGCAGCCCACTACACTTGTGTGAAATATATCTATTGGAGGTATATATATATTACAGAATAATAGAATATAGTGACTGCAGTAATATATCTTATACTTATTATCATTATTATGATGATGATCATTATTATTATTATTATTATTATTATTATTAATAATAGTAATCATCATCATTATCATAATAATAATATTAACAGCAATAACAAATACCCCTTCCTCTCTCTTTATTACCCATACTATAGCACTGACTACAATACTGCAATATAAGGATCTGTCTCTCGTGCATTTAATAAAATATTAAATATTACACTGTATAGATACAGGTGTCTGTAATTATTAGTATTTCACAACATGCAATGTATAGATTTTTAGTAGCGGACAGCCTTTAAATTTAGCAAGCAGTATATAAGATTTCTAGCGATTTGTTTTGGGGACTGTGAAGTCCTTATGGATTTGCTGAAAACTGTCTCATCAAATTCTATGGATTATAAATCTCCTGAAAATTTGATAAAATCCTGCAGGTTTTAAAACATTTTTTTTGTCAAATATAAAAATTATATAAATATATATATCATTTTAATTATTTTCTTTTAATACCCAGATAATTAGCCATTTTCAGTATTATTTTATAGTTTTAATAAAATCTGTTATTGATCAATGAAACTATTTTTTCTTTATTACGACTGTGCCAATGTTCCTGAAGCTTAATCCATTTCAAGATGTTTTTGTCTGTTTACCAGCATATTTGATTCATGATTCATTGTTGGCGTTTAAGAGAAGATACCCTTGGCATCTGTTCAGATTGCAATCTTTACCCTCATCGTTGGCTGGTATCCAGAGCACTTGTACAAGGGTGTGTCCTTTGTCAGTAGCCTGATAGACAAACGCGCTATGAAACCTTTGATAACAAAATCCTTAGATCAGTTTTGTGACAGGAAGATGAATTACGGTAGCGGCTCAGAATACAGGGATGAATGGGACAGAGGTTGAGCTTCCCAGCAGTAACTGTCATAAAATCTGTGTTTCTATCAAGGGATGATTAATAGTGTACCTTTATAGGCCCCATTATGATGAATAGTGCCTGTCTTCAAAAGGTTATCTGCTCTGGTGTCATTGATGATGTCTTGGACAGGTGCGCTTCCCTCTAATTTGTTGTTACTCACCGAATGTCGCCACCTTTTTGATTCCTCTCCTGTATTTTTTTTAAGGTCCGCCATCTGCTCCATATAATGCAATTTCAACTGTCAATGAGACATCTGTCATTATGGAATGGAGCCCTCCTGAGGACTCTGGAGGCCGAATTGATGTCACGTACAACATTCACTGCCGAAGGTGCCTAATGGAAGGGCAGAAATGCAGCCCCTGTGGAAGTGGCATCCATTACACTCCTCGTCAGTTTGGTTTGTCCCAACCCCATGTACTCATTACAGACCTGCTTCCTTACACCAACTACACGTTTGACATTGAGGCTCTGAATGGTGTGTCGGAACTTAGCTCTGGCCCTAAGCAATTTATTTCTGTCAATATTACTACAAGTCAAGTAGGTGAGAACTCTTTCATTGATGTTACACATTCTAACACTGTGCTGCTTTGATGGTTCCGTTTGATTTTGCAAGACGTTAAAATTCTTGAATTGGTCCCTGGAAAGAGGTAATTCTGAATGGGAAAAGATTTCTGTTTTTAAGAGTGATATCTAAAAACAACAACTGCACAGGTAACCTTGAAGAAAATGTGCTGTAACTTTAGCAATTACCAACCAACCATCTGCCAGCTATGATTTACCAAACAGCCCCATAAAATATGTAGAGTCTTAACTGCTATTGATTTTATTAGGTTTTTTTTTTTAAGCCCCTTGTGCTATGTAAAAAATGCATGATAAAGGCTAGCTTTAGAGTTACTGCTGTATAAGTAGAGTCAACATTTGGACACCAGAGCATATCAACTGGAGGGCAGGTTATCTCACTATCCATAAGGTTGGAGCTCTGTCTTTTATCCTAGTCACCATGGCTTTATAAACTATCCACCCTGTTCCCAATGTTGTATATACTACCTAGTATTATACTTTGGAAGCTGTAGCTTAATCACTAGAACAGATTCTGCATTGAATATTTCTACACTCTACAGAATGTAGAATGTATTTCCTATTGTGAAAAAGGTAGAATATATTAAGTATATTTCTAATTCTACATATGACACATTCTTCTAGAACATTTCATTTATGTAAGCAAAAATAATTGTCTCTCTATGCAATGTGTAGTACAATTCATTTATTTTAGTTTTCATTTCCATACAAATATTGATCAATCCCTTTTATTTTGTATGGTATTAAAGCACTTATTGTCAACATATATATTCAGTAATAAATATTTCAGTAATATAAAACAAAAACATACAGGATGGTTACAATAATTCTTGTCCAAGTAAAGTGTACAATAACACTAGAAGTATTATAACAATATGTTTTGTGTAAAGACAAAATGAATAACACATTACCTACCATCAACATGTCTGTACATAGATAAGACCAATCCAAGAGAAAACAGAATAGAATAAATTAAAATTCATTTCAATAAAATTCAAATAAAAATACGATAAAATCAAATGCAACAGATGGTACAGTCAGCGCCACAATAATAAGTAGATTAACACTACAGAGATCTTATATCACAATGTAGTTCTATTAGTTAGCTCCCATGTCTGATTATAATTTAATGTATATCATGGCCATGTTTTGTAACTCTCTTTTTATTGTTAATTCGTGTTTTTGTGTATTACATCGTTATAAAAACTGAAAACACAAGTACATGTTTGTTTTTATTAAACTTTAAAGGTTATAAACATTTATAATTATACTGACACTAATTTTCTCAAATCATTTCCCAGTCAATGTAATCCTGAAAGAACGAAAGAGCAAAGACAGCGTCACTTTAGCTTTTCAAGGCCCGGAAAAGACTAATGATGCAGTGGTGGAGTATGAAGTAATTTACTATGAAAAGGTCAGTGTGACAATCGTGTGCATTTTCATTGTGCATGTCAATATATATATGTATGATAAGGCTGCCTGCTCACTGGAACCCTCCATCTGGTTTCCAGTTATTGTTCTAAGTCATTGGACCAAATCCAGGCCTCCGCTACCGCTACACTGGGAGGTCCGATCGCAACGGTAGCGCAGTACGGAGATTGGTGCAGCATGAGATCCTAACTCCCGGGTGGTGGAGGGAAAGAACACTCCCCTGGCACGCACAGAGTTACCAGAGCTGACAATTTCCACAACATCCTCACTTAAAATGGCAACATTGCAGAAGTTAGGATCGCATGGAAGCGCTAATGATTACCATGCCTTCCACCTCTCAGATTTGCAGTAAGCTAAAAGCCCAAGCCTAAAGTCAGAAATCATTCCAGTACAAAATGATGGATCTTGCAGATCTTGTGTAGGGTGCTCAGGTCATTTTTCACTATCTGGAATATGACCCTTTTGCGGAGTCTGAATCCGGTTCATTAAGTCTCACTATTGTCAAAAAACCTTTAATAGACCAAGATGTCCACTGACAAGATTCTACTTCTGTTACATTTTGTATGATAAATAGCGCTATCCCCTTATGTTACACAGGTTAATTTGCAGAGAGGCGGTAATGTAGAAGGAATG
>WWET01002220.1:122471-157008 GCA_011038615.1 Limnodynastes dumerilii
GGGGGAGGGAAGAAAGTTAGAGAGGGAATGTGACAAGGTAAGGGAGAAAGAGAGAAGCAGAGAGAGTGAAAGAGAGAGTGAGGTTAAGAAATGGAGAGAGAGAGAGAAGAGAGAGAGAGAGAGAGAGAGAGAGAGGAGGAAGAAAGCAAGATAGAGAAGAAAAGGGTAAGATGTAAAAGGGAGGGAGGGAAAGGTTAAAATGTAAATTAAAACAAAGATTTGTCTATAGGTATTTAACAGGGGATACAACTTTATTTAACTAACTCACATGGGCATCTAGTATATGCAGTAAAGATGTGCCTGAGGGGGTCATGTCCAGTTGCCGCGGGTTACTCTGATTCAGAGAGAAAGATGGACAGTCCGCACAGCTCTGCATTGCAAATGGACTAAGCAACAATCATTTTATCATGTCATGTGCTGAAGATATGAGCCAATTACATTAAGCCATCCTTTGAATCAATAGCCGGCAATTCAGGTATTGGTAGAAAGAAGGGAGAAATGGGTTACTTTGGGAGTGGGTAATAACTTTTGTGAGTAGCTGCTACTGAGATTATCTTTCCTTTGATTAATTTTGTCAAGAGAAACCGGCCAGTAAAATGTTTGACACAAAATAAACTGATGCAGTAGAGAGGTGTCCTCTAATACTTGCCTTTATTATTATGAAGTATGTGTATAGTTTCTAGCCTTTACATTAATGGTTGCTGCATTCTCACTTATATAGGGAATATACATCATTCTTTGCATGGTAGAGATGTGATGCAACAGGAATGCAGCCTGATAGATCTTTGTCTGACTTTATCGCAATAGTTGAACACAAAGGGTCAGATCCAGACCTACGTTCCCTTTATGTTTCAACGCTTAGCGTAATTACTATGCGCTCCCCTAGACACTCCCCTCGCTCGTACGTATTTTTGCCATTTTATGCTTTCCAAACCCTACCTTAACTTAACAGCGTAACTGATGTCGGCCATAATGGCTGAACGTACTTACACGCCTAAGCCCGCCCATACTGTACGATTTAAATGCCTCACCCCGCCTCCGAAGCGTAATTACGGGTGTCGTATGTCTGGCACGCCCCTTTGTCCGTAGTTACGCTGTTGATCGTAGGCTCGTCAGTACGTTCAGAGTTTCTGGTCGTATCATCAGCCGCGCACATGCGCAAAACATTCAAAATGGCGTTTTTAAATACGCTAGCGGTCGTAGGTCTGGATCTGGCCCAAAGTAACAGATCCCTTATTTTCAAAATAGGTGGAGATTTACACCTGGGCGTGGGGGCAAATTAGTTCCATTAAAAAGAGTATTAGGGCCTGAATCTATTCCACACGGTGTACTGGAGGGCGCAATGTTGCCTAATTTGCATATAGTTTGGGCATGATTTTGACTTTGCACTATGCTATTGGGGTAGTTTTTGCCAAATCAAATATCACTATCATATAAACTAATTGCCCTATTAAACAAATGGTTGGTGCAATAAAATGTATTACATTTTTCAACATTGCGTTGATGCGTTGGTAACAGTATTTTTAATTTGCACCTTCACGCATGCAATATGGCCATAAAAAAAAAGTTCAAATAAATTAATTACTCCCCCCCCCCCCCCCAAAAAAAAACTTCACACTCACTAAGACCCAAGATATCCCTTTCTGTTGGTGCCCTACTGGTCGCAACAAGTCCAGGCTGCCATTAAACGATTGCGCATGCTGGTGCCTGTGGTACTCCAAACACCAGCATGCCCATGGCTGTCAGGACAAACTGGCACAAGGGGAACAACAAATCATAAAACAAAAATTCCATACATACCAACAGGAGGATCTTCATCTGTATGGTCCAGACTTGTAAGCTTTTAACCCGAAAGAGTTGATTGAATAAAAAAAACCTTTGGATGCCGCACAGGTCTTGCAAGCATTTAGAGTTTTATTAGGGTTTTTCTGGGGGGAAAGGTATGTTATTTATTCATTTATATGGTTTTCACAGCCATATTGCATGTTCAATGTTTTGCAGTATGACAAAATACAACATCCCAGTGGCCCAGTGTACCGTGTCATGGGGTGATAAAAAAAATTCTAATAGAATAGGGTGATTTGGGCAGGACCTATTAGGTACGATGGCTAAGTAGTCTTGCATTTTGGGGTGAATAGAATCGGGCCCTTAGAGTTCAGTGGTGATGTAAACCTTTGCAGAAGCAAAGTAATCTCCCTGCATACAAAGAATAAAATGAATTTGACTCCCCCTGAAATTCAATCCTCTCTTCTCCATAGCCTAACCCTACCCTTCCCCTAACCTTAACCCTCTCCTCTCTGCATCCTAACCCTAACCCACCCCTAACCTTAACCCTCCCCTCTTTGCATTATAACCCTAACCCTCTTCTTACCTTAACCATCGTCATTCCGCAGCTTAACCCTAACTCTCCCCTAAGCCTAACCATCCTGGTTGGAAGCCTAACCTTAACCCTCTGCTAACCTTAACCATCGTCGTCCCACATCGTAACCTTAACCCATCCCTCTCTGGAGCCTCACCATAAGCATAACTGGTACCTTGTCAAAATAAGACCATTCACCATGTACCCATTCCGGAATGTACATTTTCATTAAAAAAAACAATATGCAATGGTGCAGACGAAATTTAAGCTCTTGGCTGTATCATTGTCTAAAACAGGCAGTTCGTATCGGCAACTGCATGCCATGTAAATTACGGAAAAGGCACCAAGGCCAGGCAGGAGCAAAAAGCTAAAAACCAATGTGCTTGCACTACTCGGCAAAGTTACAGGTGTAGTTGGCCGATGTAGTCTGTTAGTCTATAAATGAGAAATATTCAAATGATGGTCCGGATTCACAGTTATGTAGTTTTCATCTTACGTACGTTGTTTTAAGAATTGCGCTACTACTGTTCTTAAAACCAATCCAGACCGATGTTGAAAGTAAGGGAAAAGCCATGGATTGTGCTACAGTAATATATAAAGAGATTCCATTTTCATTGGTGCATTATGATTCTGTCTTTCAGATATGATTGCCATCACTGACCCCAACCAAATTACCATTTTGGCTATCTCTGTGGCTGGTGGGATCATTCTGCTCATTTTCCTGGTGACCTGTTTCTTCGTCAGCGGGAGGTAAATTTTCTTCTATACCTTCTTAACATGAGATCGTCATGTGACCACTTCCTATGTCCTAACTCTGTAGCCCTTCAAAGTACTGTATAGATAACTTATTTTATTGAGGTGTCAAGGGCATCAGAACATTTACCAGCATACTGTGTGTGCACCATGCTAAGTTTTTAGTACACAAAGAATACTTATTGCTTATTAAAACTACTATAGTAAATGAATAGGCTGTATTACACACACATGTATTCAACTTTCAGACTAATTTATGCAAAACGTCTTTTGAAATATGTTACGTATTAATCATAATAATGGGCCGTATTCAGAGAACCGTTTTCATGGCCAGTTCCGTGCGTATTTTTAGGTACACTTCAAGTGTGCATGCGTAGTAACTTATTTTACGTAGTTAATGTAGACTATGCGCGCTTAAGTGCTTCATGGATGGACTTGTGAATCACACTTGGATACATATGTCCGGATATGCGACACAGAAATAAGCATGTGAAAATTTTAAAAAAAATCGGCGGATGGTATTTAAATGAAGGTATGTGGCGTGACTCACATGAATCACACGTAGGGAGGACACATATGCACACAAATGCACATGGAAAGTTACAAGTGGTCTATGGAGGCGGAAGTCAATGACAGCATGGCCGAGAAAGGGGAGTGTCATAGGTGTGAGGGGGTTTGGCCTGCGCCGGCCGTGCGTATAATTGCTCATCCTTCATGGAAACGGATCTGTAAATACGGACCAATATTTAGAACGTTGCATGCTGCAAAGCATCTAGCAATGAGCTGAAGTGAGGTAGACATATTTTTTGCCATTATTTATTTTAAATACATTAAATATGCTTTGAATCACCAAAAGGTACTGTAATGGGTACAGGGTGGCAAAGAACATTTTGTGAATAGTACAGCCCATAATGCCAATGGAAAGCATCATTTGTGTCTTCATTCATGAAATATCTCTTCCCATATGTGGAGGTGGAATATAAATGTAAAATCATTTTTTCTGTCATTTGTCTTTTCAATGAAAACATAAATGATTATTTCTTTTAATGTAAAATTGTCAAGGTTTTACTATTAGAAGTGCTGTACAATTCACTCTTTGCTTTTATCTCTTCCACAAGTCAAGGTAACCTTGCGGCATCTATTTACTTTTAATAATTACTTTATTGATTAGTGTGTGCAGTGTATAATCGCTGCTTCTTGTTCAGGAAGATCTTTTGTGCATTTTCCCTTCCAAGGATTTTCTGCACGTTTAGTATTAGTGAAACAGGAAAGAAAAGGTAATTATGCTGTGGCTCATATAACTAGGGGCAACATGCATAAATAGGTCACTTACATAAGCACTGGGAGCATTGAATACTCTTGTAATTGCATCATCAAGATAGTTGGATAATGGGGCCAGTGTAAATCAATGAAGTTGGGTTAAACAGTAAATGATTATACAATAATTGATAATTGAGCTAGGGATAGCCATTGGGCAGTATTTATTAAACGTATAAACCTAAATAGTGTTCTTCAAATCAACATTTATGTCAATTAATATCTCATCTAATAGTCTCATCTAATCAATAATTTTCATTAGATTCGTTCCCTTCACTCTATCTCTTCCTCTGTATCTTGCTCTCCTGTTCTGTCTCTTCTTCTGTATCCTGCTCTGCTGTTGTGTCTGCTCCCTCTGTTCTGTCTCTTCTTCTGTATCCTGCTCTCCTGTTATGTCTGCTCCCTCTGTTCTGTCTCTTCTTCTGTATCCTGCTCTCCTGTTGTGTCTGCTCCCTCTGTTCTGTCTCTTCTTCTGTATCCTGCTCTCCTGTTGTGTCTGCTCCCTCTGTTCTGTCTCTTCTTCTGTATCCTGCTCTCCTGCTTTGTCTGCTCCCTCTGCTCTCTCTTCTTCTGTGTCTTGCTCCCCTGTTCTGGTCGCTACCTCCGCTCTGGCTTTTCTGTGTCTTGTTGGAGCTGTCTCCAGTTGTGTCATGTGGCTGGAGCTGCATCATTTGGAGGCAAGTAATTTGTAGTTAGGGTTAGGCTTAAGGTTGCAGTTAGCGTTATGGTTGATGTAAGGGTTAGAGTTAGATTTGGTGTTGTTGTGGTGCTCAGTTAGCCCTGTCAGAGTAAAGTAGACAAGACAAACTTGTCAGCCATTTAGTGCCAACAGGTTAATTGTTGACTTTACGAATTCCATAACACACCCGATTCTAGCTATTATTTTCTAGAATGTACTAAATGATCGCTAGTGGTTGCTATTAGTAACACCTCCACTGTTCCTTTTCAGAAGTTTTAGTAAATGTACTTCCTGGAAACAAAAAGAAGGACTCATGGACTCTAACGCTACCTGGTATTAATACTTCAAAGTGCAAAAAAGTATGCCTCTGCCCTGACTTTTTTGCTGGCTAATGTTGTAATTGACGGAGCACCATTATCTTATGCCATGAACATTTGTGAAGTATCATTTAAACCTTTGATTCCAGAAAATTGAATTTTTTTCCCTTCAGTTGTCTGCCCTAAATAATAATAGAATTGATCCAGTTTTTTGCATGGTCATAGCCAGAGTTCCGACATTAGCAACGCTGGATAGGTCATACTGAAAATGAACAGCTTCTGAAACATTGAAATGGATGTACTGTGTATAGGCAGATAAGCTGAGAGGTGCAATGCAGCAGCCTATACAAGTCTGCATGTTTCACAAATATAGTTTCATTTTTTTTTTTACATTTTGTATATTAAATTACTGTTAATGTGTTATTTTATTTTAATAAACATAATAGAAATGTTAATTCATATTTTTATTAAAATAAACCCCTAAAAAATTGATATATGTATTTCAAAAAAATGTTTGAGGAAAGTGCGTTTTAAAACATAATTGATTATTTAGTTTATTTAAAGTTTAATATTTGTTAAATGTGTAGGGCTGTGCTTTAACTAAAAATATGGTCATTTATTGAAAGAAGATCTCATCTATCTGAAGCTGGGTACACACTGGGGCTTTTCAGCAGATAATCTTTCCAATCACTTTACAAAGACTGTTTCACCAGATGTCTTGCCAGTGTGTACTGTCTACAGACTTCCTCATAGACACAGGACACACTTTCAAAAAGCAAAATACATCTTTCCATGGTTGATCTGGCGTATTAGGAGCTCCAAACGATCAAATGAATATATCAAAGAGCGTTTCAAAAGATTTATGAGCATGTTTGGACAGTACACACTGGAATTGTGTGATTGGAAAGATTATCTTTGGAAAATTAACCCTGGGCTGGATCCAGACTTAAGTAAGTGCTTGAAATTAGTTACTCCTGGGCTAAACCATGTTGATTGCAGGGCCCAGGAGTAACTCATTTCAAGCACTTACTTAAGTCAGGATCCAGCCCCCAGTGTGTACCTTGCCTTACACTTACGCCGGCTCTGAGCTAATGCAGGATTTTAGAAGGAAGCGCAGGAAATCCGGCCTGCTCATTGCGGCACTAAACAGACCACTTTTCTCATTTTACATATAGTAAAACATCCAGTTCCATTAGCACAGAGCACACGGAAGCAGACACAGGTAGATCAGTCACATAGCATTCATCTTCACATGTGAAGACGCACTGCTCTTGCACCAAAAATAGGTGTAGGAGCAGCTCTGGATCAGCTCCAATGGCTGACCCTTCTTCATTTTGTTATTTGCATATCCCTGAAGCAGTAGCATCCGTATATGCCAATGCCTTTGTATCAGCGTCAATGTAACCTTTGGTTATGGGGATCGGGAGTCGCCAAGAGCAAGAATCAGGTATAGAGAAAACAACTGCACTCTCTCTCCTTTGCATAGAATACTTCCTTTATATATTTATATATTATTCCTGCAATACAAATTAAAGTATACTGGTGTTTACCTTCATGTCTGTATTAGAACACAAAACAAGGCTTTTTATGTGCACACTCAAGAGCACAACAAATGATATCTGAAGGCCATCTACTATAACCTGCTATAGACCGAACAAGTAAATGAACACAAAATAACTATGAAAATACAGCAGTGATTTAATAATACTGCATAATAAGCCAAATGTTTTGATGACAAATCAGCAATTTAAAATGTAGTTATTCATAATCCAGATTTACATCTATGTTATAGGCTACCTATGGTACACACTTATGTTAACTGCAAATTTATTTCTAACTTATAATAACAAAATCTAAGTAGAACGCATAGACATGTTTAGTATGCATTTTCTATGTGCTTGCTATGAGGCTTATTTATTTTTTTCACAGGGTCATATAATTATGTTGCACTTACAATGTTCTCCCATTCAACTGCTTTGCTATGGCCTATAGTAAAGGAAGAATAAAACATTCTGTAACTCAATACTTTAATGCATGGAATAATACACCTATGTCTCCCCTTACCTAGAACCACCATGGTTCTATAGCCATTTGCTTACTTTGCATTGAAAATTCATCTTTGTAATGCCTTTGTACATGTAACCTTACAGCATCTGTCTCCTTTTACCTAATTAGCCACAATTCAACTCATCAAAGATACAACAAGTGTATGATGTAGTCTGCATATCTTGTAGTGTGCTACATCCCTAAGTGCTAAAGTAAAGGGGTGACAGATATTCATATGATTTGCATTATTAATGAGAGCTTTAGTGACATCATTCCATAAAGTCATTTTGAAGCACCACTGATCGTAATCCCTAATTATTATGGCAGCAGCAAAACGACTGACTAATTAAAGTGTCAGCCGGTCAGACAACACAAATACTTTTATTTGCTATTTAATCGATATATGCATTTAGCAACTAATATACTGTAAGTTAAACAATATTTGTTTTTAAAGTACAAATGATTAAAAATAGAAAAATTTACAATAATAATAATGGTCCCGATTTACAGTTACGTAGTTTTCGTTTTACGTGCGTTTTTTAAAGAATTGAGCTACTACGTATGCCTAGTAGCTTATTCACGCTATCTACGTACCATTTCTGTACGTAGATTGCGTAAGCGCAGTCTAAAGACATGATTTCAACAACGTACGTAAGATGAAATCTACGTAACTGTAAATCCGGACCAATAATATAATAAAAACAATACTATGGTCACCAGATTACTTCAGCCATATAGCAATATTCCCGGGGACTATAAAACTGCAATTATTGAGAAACACGCTACAACATGCCTGCTATAATCCACTGTGTGCTCTCTGCAGCCTATAGAGGAATACAAGCAGCGTTACTGACATTGTGAGACCATTTATCATCTGTTGATTCACTGCTTTCATCAGCTGAGCACACCTGATACCATCCTATCTCCACACAGTCACATCTTCTCATCAGCAATGGTAACTAGACGGGCTCATATGGGTAGGGACCACTGGCTGTCATGGGTACTTGGTATTTAGTTAATGAGTGCTGCATGATGAGTAGCCTGATTTAATGGCGAGAGTATCTGTCTTATAAAAGAAGCGAGCAAAAAGAAAATCAATTTCCCAGTAGAGAGGAGTCTCATTAATGGGTGGTGAAAACTGATTAACACTTCTGTTCTGTCCTGCTGTGACTGCAGACACACTCTAACATGCAGATATGATGATGTGTATCCTGCCTCATCTGTCACCATACATCAAGCACAGTCTATAATGCTGGCACACTGTGGCCCTATTGCTTGCAATGTTATTATTACAGTATTCAGTATACAGTTTGAGAAAATGTGTTGCAATTGTTTCTATTTATTTTTTGTTTACAAGAATTTGCGTTGCTTTTGCTTATTGCATACAGAAACTGGATAGCTTTTATTGTAAACTGTAATTAAGAGCTGTGCTAAGAAAAGCCGCTGTTCAACTCCTGCAGTTCAACATGGTTATGTCAAGGTGCACAATTTCCCTTGATTTTGTTCTTGTGATGACCACACACTGTGCAATGTCCATGGCAACTTACATCACACTTGGATCACTGGGGATAATGCATAGAGTGCACATAATAGTTAATAATTATGGCTATATCCCTAACACCCTATACTCATCCTAATAGGATCGGCCCAGCGATGGGCAAATAATTCATTCAGCTCAGATGACCTAGCGGCCTGAGTTTTTTAGCTTGTTTTTTTTTGGCGTTCTGAAAAATTGGTCCATGTCACACATGATAAAATAATATAATATAATCTACAATAGTATAATGTGTGGCCAACTTTACTCTCATACTCTGAATCAGATGCCATTTGTATACTTACATATTGTGAATGCAGGTGTGAGATCATAGAGTTATCTGCATTGTATAGTGTTTTTACAATATAAAATGATGATGACGATAAATTATTATTATTAGAATTAATAATAAATTATAAAATGTGTTATGAGAGAAAGTCATGTATAGAAATGATGAGTTGTCAACCTGTGGCCCGCAACCCCTTCCTCTGTGGATCGGATTTCTTGGTCATAGGGGTAGATCCAGAACTACGTTTGCCGTACGTTTACTCGCGTAGCGTATTTACGCGCGCGTACTTTCTATACACTCCCCTCGGCTAAATACCACTTACCCACTATAGAATATCATGTTAAATACCACTTACCCACTATAGAATATCATGTTAAATACCACTTACCCACTATAGAATCATGTTAAATACCACTTACCCACTATAGAATATCATGTTAAATACCACTTACCCACTATAGAATATCATGTTAAATACCACTTACCCACTATAGAATATCATGTTAAATACCACTTACCCACTATAGAATATCATGTTAAATACCACTTACCCACTATAGAATATCATGTTAAATACCACTTACCCACTATAGAATATCATGTTAAATACCACTTACCCACTATAGAATATCATGTTAAATACCACTTACCCACTATAGAATCATGTTAAATACCACTTACCCACTATAGAATATCATGTTAAATACCACTTACCCACTATAGAATATCATGTTAAATACCACTTACCCACTATAGAATATCATGTTAAATACCACTTACCCACTATAGAATATCATGTTAAATACCACTTACCCACTATAGAATATCATGTTAAATACCACTTACCCACTATAGAATATCATGTTAAATACCACTTACCCACTATAGAATATCATGTTAAATACCACTTACCCACTATAGAATCATGTTAAATACCACTTACCCACTATAGAATATCATGTTAAATACCACTTACCCACTATAGAATATCATGTTAAATACCACTTACCCACTATAGAATATCATGTTAAATACCACTTACCCACTATAGAATATCATGTTAAATACCACTTACCCACTATAGAATATCATGTTAAATACCACTTACCCACTATAGAATATCATGTTAAATACCACTTACCCACTATAGAATATCATGTTAAATACCACTTACCCACTATAGAATCATGTTAAATACCACTTACCCACTATAGAATATCATGTTAAATACCACTTACCCACTATAGAATATCATGTTAAATACCACTTACCCACTATAGAATATCATGTTAAATACCACTTACCCACTATAGAATATCATGTTAAATACCACTTACCCACTATAGAATATCATGTTAAATACCACTTACCCACTATAGAATATCATGTTAAATACCACTTACCCACTATAGAATATCATGTTAAATACCACTTACCCACTATAGAATCATGTTAAATACCACTTACCCACTATAGAATATCATGTTAAATACCACTTACCCACTATAGAATATCATGTTAAATACCACTTACCCACTATAGAATATCATGTTAAATACCACTTACCCACTATAGAATATCATGTTAAATACCACTTACCCACTATAGAATATCATGTTAAATACCACTTACCCACTATAGAATATCATGTTAAATACCACTTACCCACTATAGAATATCATGTTAAATACCACTTACCCACTATAGAATCATGTTAAATACCACTTACCCACTATAGAATATCATGTTAAATACCACTTACCCACTATAGAATATCATGTTAAATACCACTTACCCACTATAGAATATCATGTTAAATACCACTTACCCACTATAGAATATCATGTTAAATACCACTTACCCACTATAGAATATCATGTTAAATACCACTTACCCACTATAGAATATCATGTTAAATACCACTTACCCACTATAGAATATCATGTTAAATACCACTTACCCACTATAGAATCATGTTAAATACCACTTACCCACTATAGAATATCATGTTAAATACCACTTACCCACTATAGAATATCATGTTAAATACCACTTACCCACTATAGAATATCATGTTAAATACCACTTACCCACTATAGAATATCATGTTAAATACCACTTACCCACTATAGAATATCATGTTAAATACCACTTACCCACTATAGAATATCATGTTAAATACCACTTACCCACTATAGAATATCATGTTAAATACCACTTACCCACTATAGAATCATGTTAAATACCACTTACCCACTATAGAATATCATGTTAAATACCACTTACCCACTATAGAATATCATGTTAAATACCACTTACCCACTATAGAATATCATGTTAAATACCACTTACCCACTATAGAATATCATGTTAAATACCACTTACCCACTATAGAATATCATGTTAAATACCACTTACCCACTATAGAATATCATGTTAAATACCACTTACCCACTATAGAATATCATGTTAAATACCACTTACCCACTATAGAATCATGTTAAATACCACTTACCCACTATAGAATATCATGTTAAATACCACTTACCCACTATAGAATATCATGTTAAATACCACTTACCCACTATAGAATATCATGTTAAATACCACTTACCCACTATAGAATATCATGTTAAATACCACTTACCCACTATAGAATATCATGTTAAATACCACTTACCCACTATAGAATATCATGTTAAATACCACTTACCCACTATAGAATATCATGTTAAATACCACTTACCCACTATAGAATCATGTTAAATACCACTTACCCACTATAGAATATCATGTTAAATACCACTTACCCACTATAGAATATCATGTTAAATACCACTTACCCACTATAGAATATCATGTTAAATACCACTTACCCACTATAGAATATCATGTTAAATACCACTTACCCACTATAGAATCATGTTAAATAACACTTACCCACTATAGAATATCATGTTAAATACCACTTACCCACTATAGAATATCATATTAAGTACCACTTACCCACTATAGAATCATGTTAAATACCACTTAAAAATTGTTCCCTGTTTTTCCATAATATTCTATAACAGCTTTTTAATGTGCACAGTGACTACTTATTGTTCCATGTGACTGGGGCCAGTCCGGAGGTGAGTGTACACTGAGGAGCACGCAGTCAGGGGACCTGCGGTGGTTTGTGTTGTGAGGGGTGTTTTGGAACGTGGAAGTGATGGAGGCATGTAGTTAATGTACAGTAAAGATGTGCCCATGAAAATGCACCTGATCCAGAACTGAACACAGACAAAGGACTATAGCAAAGGACTGGGTGCATAAACACATGTGCACCAGCCACAGGTCATGTCTAAGTCTAGAGACCCCACCTACCATGACCATTGCGTGATATTTCATAAGTATTTGAAAAGGTCAGAAATCGCTTGTGAAGTATTGTGCATGTGCTAAATAATTCCTACATACAGGACCTGATTCACAGTTAAGAATTGCTGCTTTTTATGTGCGTATATTTAAGAAGGGATATACTGCACAGGCGTAATGACTTAGTATACGCAATTTACATAGGACTTAAGAACAGAACGGCTCTGAATCACCATTACATACCTATTTCCTCAAGGTTCTTAATGACTTAAGAATGAAGGGGCATGCTGGAAAAACTTAACGAAGATAAGAAGATTGGGCCATGTAAATGAGGAAATCTGGGCACGGTTAGCCAACAACATTCTTAATTAGTCGTCCTACGCACACAACTACAAACCTAAAGATAAGGTAGTCATATGGCGTTCGTAAGTCGGTTAAGAAGCTGAATACTTATACTTTTTGCGTATAATTAAGAACCTAAATCCTTCTTAAGTGTGAATATGATCCACAGTAAGAAAAAAATTAGCAATAATCCTAACCCTCACTTACAGTAAGCAAGTGAGGGTCCTACCCTACTCATGCACAGGGTGATTATTGTGTCCGCTTCTGGTCCAGCCAAACTTGGTGCACAGCATTAGTCCTAATACTTTCTAGTGTTTTAAGGTTAGTAAACAAGCTAGTAAAACACATATTAAACTCAAATGTGTCTGTTATGAGTTTTTACTAGAGATTTTACAAGTGCTTTGGAGATCTCTGTAGACTTCCTGATGCATTAACGTGCAGTAAATGTCAAACATGGAACAAGCTGAATCCTAAAAACACCACCACAATATCAATGCAATACAAAATAATACAAATAACAGCCAGTGTGCTGCTTGTAAGTATGAGCCACATGCATTATTTCACATATTAGGTTACAGATCATCTGTCACTTTCACTCACTTATTTTGACAAATGGTTTACTTGGAACCATAGAAACATAGAAAGTGATGGCAGATGTCCCATCCAGTCTGCCCAATGTCAATAATGTTAGTTGTGTTATTTCAGCCAATAGAATGACTGCTTTCACCATTTCATAAAAGTACAATGAATTGCCTCACAGTGCTGGAACACAAGCTTTGCTTTCCACCACAGCACCATCTTTGTTTGTATGGGTTTCCTTAAACGATTTATAATTATACTGGCAGGGAATGATTTTATATTCCCTGTAAGATGCAGTATAATATGTGGCATATTAAATGTAAATATGTCAAAAATTGGTTTCATTTCTACATTTATACATTATGGACTGGGAACAGGACCCAGAACTAAGAAGGTTGCCCGGGGGAATTTCTGGCAGTCTCAGTTCCGTTTGATAGGTTTTCCGTGTGGGGGGCGTTACACAAATTCTGCATACCTAAACACTATGCAAATTAAGGTAAGTGGGCGGCAGAATAAAGATCTTCATGGACTTGCATTCGGACAATGGCAGATCCATGCGGAGATTTTAGAGCAGTGTTCTGGAGTTATGGAATGCTTGCGGAGGTCACGATCAGGTCCTGGTTCCAAAGCTTTAATCTTATTGCAGACTTCCAATGAGCATTAATGCAAATCTGCTCTAATCGATCGGAATGCGTTCCCATCCAGGCTGGGTTGAGTTAGTAAATGGTTATTCTTATTCAGTTTACAGTATAGGGGATCCTTTAAACTCTCTCTGAAATAAAGACACGGACAACTGAAATGACATTTAAAAGGGGACATAGGTTTATTCATTAGAAAGAAATAACTGAGTTGACTATAAAAGGTGATCCCTCTTTCTGCATACCCAGGGCCCCTGTCAGAAATAGTGGGGCCCTATCCACTATGTGACCAGCATTAGCTACAGCCAGTGTGCAGGGAAGTTGTTCTCGTTGCATTGACCTGCATAACAAAGGTGAGTATCGCGGGCCCCATCTGCTCTGAGCCCAGGACAATAGTCCCGGCTGTCCCCCCCTGGTGTCGGCCCCGTGCATAGCTATCCTAAATTCTGCATTTCTACTTCTGCTTCAGTTGAAAAAATAAGTTAGGTTGGTATGAGTTAGTCTGCCTGCACCTGACTCACCCATCTATATATACACAACCCACACCACCACAGGCCTCAAGGCGTCTAGACCTGCTGACAATTATCCACACCTGTTACCCATTTTTTTCTCAGACATCCAATCGCGTGAAAGTAAAAATTCTCAAGCCAGCTCTGTGAGCAGTACCATAGAAGCAGCTACTACGATATTGATCACCCAATCTCATGGAAGACATGGAAGGGACTGAGTGGCAGAACCTGATAATAAAGTTATATCACATACTAGCCATTCCTTTTTCCTGATTCTTCACAGGAAATCCCTTTCCTCCACCTTTACCTTCTTATTGCGTCTCCAACTGCTGTCTTTACTGGTGCCTGGCAGATGGATTCTGGGTAGTGAAGCAGCAGGGAGGTGCGCTCTTGTGATGGCAATCATATGCTTCCTGTTTCCAGCAGAGACAGTCAGATGAGTATAGATTGCGAGCACTGAGACCCATAATAGACCCCTGCAGGGTGTTAAGAACCGAGGTTACCTAGAGAGCACCACAATTCCTGTCTCCTGTGGCTTTATCTATTGTTATCAAATAGGATATAAGTGAAAGTCTGTAGCCTTAGATCCTAAGTAAAAATAAGTAACATTTTATAAATACTCCTGTGTAATAATACTGTACAACGTTTGGTATTAATGTGCCTGTATGTCCAGCAAAGCATGTTACTCCATCAATCAATCAATCAATCAATTGTAATGTGGTCAGTAGGGGACTTATGATGTCCCTTCATTGAGTAAGAGCTTGAACAGGGTTGCCAACTCTCCCGGAATATCCGGGATACTCCCAAAATTTGGGCAGTGCTCCTGGTATCCCTGGAGAGGCGGCAAATCTCCTGCAAGTCCCGACCCCCTAATAAACTCTATTGTAATCCCTAGAGTTACTAGGAATGGGTGGGACTTTATGATGTAATCAAACCCTGCCCACCCCCTAGAACATTAGAAATCACAATAGTGCTTGACAGGGGGCAGGGGTTAATGACACGATTTGCATAAATCATGTCATTAAGCCCCACCCCTTGCAGGCATCAATGGCTTCCCTCCTGGATCTCCTGGAGGGAAGCCTTAAAAAGTCAGCAACCCTGAGCTAGAAGCCCTGAGATGCACTTACTTGATATTACTTTTTGGGTGGGATTATTTAAATGGTTTAATAAGAAGAAGAACACACTAGGTGCAGGTGCTTTATAACTATACAAACCTTTATTTTGGGGCTTAATCGCATCATAGTTGGTCTAGAGATATTAAATGGAAAAATTGAAAGACATGTTTTTGCTGTAACTTACACAGGGTTGTCGATTCACCCAGTATAATTAGGCAGTTCTCCCAGTCTCCCAGGACAGCCTACAAATCTCCCGCGCTAGGCTTGAGGATGCAGTTTCATGTAAACCACAGCCTCCCTGCCTGTCATTACAGCAATACCTAATCTTACTATGGATTTGGCAGGAGTTGATGATGTAATCATCAAGCCCCACCCACCCCTAGGAGCACAATGAATAGCAATGATGATGGACAGGAGGCAGGGCTTCAGGACACGATTTGCATAAATCACATCATTAAGTTCTGCCCCCATACAGGCATCTACTTCTTCCCTCCGAGATCTCGAGTAGATTGAAATAGAAAAAAATAGAAAATAGGCGACCCTAAGCGTACAGCTTGGGCCAGATTTACTAAACTGTGGGTTTGAAAAAATGGAGATGATGCCCATAGCAACCAATCAGATTACAGCTCTCACTTTCCTTTTACATACTAGAAAATGTCAGCTAGAATGTGATTGGTTGCTATGGGCAACATCTCCACTTTTCCAAACTCACAGCTTAGTAAATCTGGCCCCTTGTCTCCAACAGCATTGGACTGTGTTCAGACTTATACAAAATGGGCGTTTTCTGTTTAGAAGCATTGGAAAACAAGTGTATTTTGCGAGTGCTCATGGGCAAGCGCAGATTTTCCAGTGCAGATGTGGACTAAAAAGTTCCAAACATTTTGTTCCTTTATCTGCGTAATTTTTGGCGGGATGCATGCAGACGCTAGGGGAGGGGCATGGATGTAGATTGTACATTAAGGGTGTGCTAAGCACCCTGTCCAGACCTCTTAATAGTGAGAGCATATGGCCTCCCCTCGTCCACATGGAAGATTGCTTCCAAGTGGTTAAAAGTTACCACTACCAGACCCTCCAACATGACCCATTCCATTAGATACAATGTAATCCACTCCTGAGCTTCCAACTGTCACTCACCTGGTTTAAATGGCTTAACTGATATTTAAAACACTATCACCATAGTAACTGACAGTTGGAAACTGAGGAGCAGAGTATTTTGTACCTAATGGAATGGGTCATGTTGGAAGGCATACACTACTGTAGGTAGCTACAGCTGTTACCCTCTATTGGGGCATTTACTTAATACATTTTACAAAACTATTACTATTTGAAGTAGAATAATTAATAGACCCCTTAGTTATTTGTCCCCATACAATGAAATGATTATGAGCAGAGGAAGAATAGTGGATGCAAATAAAGATTGGAAATGTAATGCAGCCTAAATTATTTATGAATGTTTTGGAATATGATTTTTAAGTCTGTCTAGGAAAAGAGAAGACGTGTTCTGTTATATTCTGCTGCCTTCCTATGCATTTTTTATTCGCTCTTAATCTACACAGCATGGCTTTGTCTCTGAATCTAGTTACCACCCTTAATAATATTAAACAACGCAACAGTCCCTGTTCAAATCAGTTGCTCCAGTTGATTTGAAAATAGAATTTGTTGTCTAAAGCAATAGTCACTGTATAACCCACAGTTTTAGCCAGCTAAATCCCTTGGTTATGTGAGTTACAAACACTTCTCGTGTGTTATTATATAATGTGGTTACATTTTAGTAACATAGAATTGCAGTGAATATGGCTAGTAGTGCCGGTGTGACCCCTAGAATCCGAAAAGTGAACAGACACTCTGAAGCAGCCCAGTCTGTTCTAACACTGGCAGAACCTGTCTTAAAATGTCAGATTTGGGAAAAAAATTTGGCCCCATTAGTGCAGTAGAAGAAAAATGTGATTTTATTTTACATTAAAATGTCTTGATAGCAATTAGTAGAACCAGAATAGGCGAAAAACCTGCATTAAGACTTACCCAGGGCTGCCGACTGTTAAAAGCTTCGCTCTGGGAGATTCCAGAGGGAAGAGATAGAGGCAGGTACAGGGCGGGGCATAATGACGCAATTATGCAAATCGTGCCCTGAAGCCTCGCCCCTTACCATAAATTGCCATTTTCATGGTATTATTAGGGGGCAGGGGCAGGCCCTGATGACACTAATTGCAGTTCCTAGACACCAATTGCCCAGTCTCTAGTAACACTATGGGGTCTATTTACAAAGATCATTTTAATGCACTTCAAAACTGGGCCTATCACATTAAAATGAAGTCTCCCATATTTACAAAATGCCGAAGCAGAGATTTACACTCCGCTCCCGGCGTCAGACTAACGCCAGCTCAGGCTGGCATTAGTGGTAAGTATTCCAGCGATGTCCCCATATACCCCTCTTTTCCTCCCCCTAATAGCTGTTATTAGGGGGGAGGAAAAGGGGGGTATATTTGGGGAGACGGCCGGTCCCGGCATGAATACACTGCGCATGTGCAGTGTTTCTGATGTTGGGAGTTGGAATGTGAATTACTGCGCATGTGCAGTACATTATTCATGCATCGCAATGAGAAGCACTGCAAGGACCGGGCAGATCATCGCGGGACCTCGCAGGATAGGTGAGTATTTGTATATAATGTGAACGAAGCTACCAGGCTCGCTGCGAGCCTGATGCAGCTTCGTTCACGGGGAACGAGGCAGGTAAGTAATTAGACCCCTATGAATGGTAGTGATGTTAGGCAGGGGGGGGGCGTGGGACTCGAGGCTGTGGCTTGCATGAACCTATGGCCCCAACAAGTCCCCTGCAGGAGATTTGCCGGCTCTCCCGGAATGCCAAGAGAAATTCCTGAGTTTCAGGAGTCTCCCGGGAGAGTCAGCAACCCTGAACTTACCACTCTATTTATATAATGTTTATGTAAAAATTGAAATGATGTGTCCCTTATGCAGTGGCGCACCCAGTGCATTAAATAAATGTAGATTTATTTTATTTTTATTATTTTCAAATCTACATTATAAACTTCCTGCTGTTACAGAGAATGTTCATGGACGTCTTAGATATTTTGACAGATTTGTCAGATTAGCTCTTTACAATTTTAAACAGTACTTCAACCTCAACCGCATTACAGTCTAATTACCTAACACACACACACTCTCACACACACACACACTCTCACACACACACACACACACACTCACACACACTCTCACACACACACACACACACACACACACACTCTCGCACACACAGACACACACTCTCACACACACAGACACACACTCTCGCACACACAGACACACACTCTCACAAACACACTCTCACAAACACACACTCTCACAGGCTAGGGGTAATTTTTGTACCTTGCGGCATGACAGTGGGGGTGGGGTGGGAGCAGAGCTTGAACGGGGAGGAGCTTATTTGCCCCGTTTTCGGACTCCAAAATGTTGGGAGCTATGCTAATATACCCCACATGTATTACACACATTGGAAACCCCCCTTTCAAAATCCTGCGTTTGCCACTGTAATGGAAACCCTGAATGCAGTTAAATAATTAGTATTTGATATTGAGGGTTTTTTGTCTTGTACTAGATCTTCAGCTCACCCTCCTCTGTGATGCCTCCAGCTTTAAATAAACTCCCTTTGCCCGATGAGGAGGACAATACTCTTGCTCTAATATGATTTTGCACAGTTGCTGTGTCATGGCGGGGATCTTTCTAGCATGTTTGCCATCGTTACATGAATAAGGATACAAACCTATTTTATATTCCCTTTTTATAACTTACAGTAGTTTGGCAATCCTCTTAGCAAAACAATACCTCTGTAGATGTAGGTGTCTGAATACTGTAGATCAATTGAATACTGCATTTAAATGATATTGGACGTGATTCACACTTAAGAAGCTTTGGCTTCTTACGTACAGTGAATTAGGAAATGAGCACTATGCATGCGTAGTAGCACATTCGTATAATCTACGTACCATTTATGTACGTAGATTGACTACGTGCGGTCATTAAAGACGTGCGTAGTTTCCTTCTTATGCATGGTAAGAGAAGGTAACCCTATGGTACTCTTAGGTACTTAGAAACAGGGGGGGGGCAGGACCAGTTAGTTAGGTGCAGATCTGTCCGCACCTAACTCACTGTTATTTAGGGTTACGGTCCATTGTTTGGATTCAGGGCTGGGGCACTTGGGATGGAACATTGCTGTTTTACATTAAGGTTTTTCTTTAGCAGCAGTTAAAGATCATTGCTTGTTCAATGACTTAAGACATACCAGAAAACGCAAACACCAGAATGTCCATTGTCATTAGAATCACCAGCATCCTACGTACTACTTATTAGCAGCAATTCTCATTTATTTTAGCATATAAAAATCATCTTTGTTTCAGTATACGCATAATCCAGATGCCCGCTGTAGATTTTAAACAAGGAATTTGTTCTACAGTTAATCAATCACTTTTTTTTTAACAAACCATCATCATAAGGCACGTTAATAAATGCTTTTCACTGTGTTCCGATATGGACCAGAATAGAACAACTTTCAGCCAATCATATAATCATGACACTCACAGCAGTTGAAGTTAAGACAGGCTTCTCTTGATTAAACCAGTGATTGTTAAGATGACTGTACATTATATGCTAATCAGGCTGAGCTGAGAATAATTGATTGATCAGCCCAATTATTGCGTAGTGTATGGGATGGCCTGATTCAGAGGTAGGTCATTTAAGGAACATAGCCCTTGACCAGTACTGAACAGCGATGTAAAGGTTTCAGACTTCTGCTGGAAGATTGTGACATCAAATACACATCTATTTGCTATAAGGTTAATATACCCAACAGAGCTGACTCATGGGAAAATCCGCTGCTCAAACTGCGCATGCCGTATCCAGAGTTCTCTATCCAGAGTTCCTATATTAGCAATTCTGGATAGGACGTACTAAAAACTTGTGTTTTAACACATAATTGGTGCTTAAATGTAACCTTTTAGGATTTGTAACAATGGGTCATATTCATACCTAAGAGTGAGGTTAAAGTTAGGTGCAGACTGATCCGCAACTAACTCACCCGTCCTGCCCCTAACACCCCCCCCATGTTTTTAAGTACCTTATGGGCTACCTTATCTTACCGTGTGTAGCTCCCTTCTTACCTTCTTAGGAAGGTAACTATGCACGGACAGTGCCTCCCCCCGCCCTCCCCGGCTATTCTAAATCCCTCCCTCTACCACTTCTACCTAAACACTCCCTGAGGTTACACCGCCTCATTCTAACTAAACTACTCCGTGTCTATGGGCCTGATCCAGACCTACGCCCGCGAGCGTAGCGTATGATCGCCCGGGTGTATAAACTTTCACGCCCATGACACTCCCATTGATTGTACCGACTTACGGCGGCTGAACCCTACCCTAACTTTTTCAAGCGTCCGTGCGAATTTTCGTACCGATGCGCTGGTCGTACTGGGCTTAGCACACCCATACTGTACAATTTAAATGGCTATCCACGCCTCTGTGTAGTAACTCGAGCGTCCGGACTATCGTCGTACAAAACGCACGCCCCTTGGGCAAAAAATACGCTCACAATACGCTCGCTGTACGCTCATGTCATTCGGACGACCGGAAGTTGTCATACTGCACATGCGCAGTGCGTTTTTTAGCCCGGTTTTACGCTCCCGAACGGCGTACGATCACTTGCGGGCGTAGGTCTGGATCAGGCCCTATGTACCTAACTGGTACATACATTGCATAAATGTACGCTGCGCATACATAGTAGTTATATTCGGCAACTTTTGCACCTAAAAAGCCGGAGCTTCTTAGGTGTGAATACAGCCCATTGTGTTTTAACTATAAATAGTGGCATTCACTGAAGGATCATCTCCTATACACCTATACCAGCAGCTCTGAGCTGGTGCACAGTCTTCGGTGTAAGCGCAGGGAGTCCGGCCAGCTCCCCTGCTCGCAGCAGCACTATACCGCCCTCTGTCTCATTTATATATAACGGAACACCCCATTCTGCTAGAACAGAGCACACGGAAGCGGACACAGGCGGATGCGTAGCCCTGCGTCCTGCGACTTTCTGTGCTCAATCCCATTCCTTAGATGCGCAGAGTGAAATCCTGCTATCATTATACCTAAAAAATAGGTGTAAGCACAGCACTGGATCAGCAACAACATTAACCAGCTTCCTTTACAACCAGCACCTGGTGCAGAATATACATCTGCTGGTGTTTGCCAGTTTACATGCAGATAGAACTCTTATTAGGGATCTATGTAAATATTCAAGTGTTAGGAAAAAATTGTGGATCACAGAAGCTTTAAATGCATGGGGCCGGATCCAGACTTCATAACGACAGCCAATTCCTTAATGCTGCCTGTGCAAGGCGGGTTGTGCGAGCGCACTGTGGGAACTTGTGGCAGATGTTACATATTGGAACTTAACTCACTTGAGCAGGGCCCTCCATCCTAGCGTAGTTCCCTCCTCACTTCATACCCTCTTCATACCCCCTCTGCTACCTTTTACCCCATCCCCACCTGGTGGCTCCCTCTCAACCTGTCACTGCATTCTATCCCCTGCTTCCTGATCTACCAGGCTTGACACCTGGCATTTTGCCTTGCGTTCTGTGCTTGCTTCACTTTATTGTATTTCTGTGATATTTTTATATTTATATTGTATTTTATTATGTACTATGTTGTCCACCCCTGCCCTGTATGTCTGTACTGTATTTTGTTGTATTTTGTACGGCGCTGCAGACACCTTGTGGCGCATTATAAATAAATGATAATAATAACTCTGAGCCTACGGAATTGGTTTCTGTACATCGAGAGTTCTGTATAAGGGTTGTTGCAGCACCCCATACGTGCGAGGATACCTAGCGTGGGGAGGGGGGCATATCAATTTTACATGATAGGCTAGGTTAGATACTTCCGTACGTCATTGCACTCTGTACGCTTAGCGATCCATGCAAAAATGTTAAGGTAGAATTATGGACACGTAAGTCAGTTAAAACCTGTGTGTGACAGGGAAGTATCGTAGGAGGGCTATAGCCTCTTACCTGCAGACTTTACCAACTTTGTTCATACGGAAATCACTCTTAAGTCTGGATCAGGCCCATGAGGTGTCAATGGGCCGGATTCAGAGCTCCGGCCGCATTGCAATTGAGGCCGGAGTTCTGAGAAAAGTGATACTGCGCATGCGCAGTAATTTTGGAACGTAATCTACGTTACTTCTTGCAACGTTTTAAAGACCACGTGTACGCAATCTACGTTGCAAGAAGTAACGTAGATTACATTCCAAAATTACTGCGCATGCACAGTATCACTTTTCTCAGAACTCCGGCCTCAATTGCAATGCGGCCGGAGCTCTGAATCTGGCCCAATGAGCAGACTGTGTCAGTGGCCTTGTATAAAGAGAGTAATATTGCAGTATGACTGAAAATGTATACAGGTAAATTGACATTACTTATGTCTATTCAATATTCATGTGTCTATGCCTGTACATTACCTGTATGACACTTCTGACCCTTAGTGGTGCCTTATAAATATACATTATTCATAATAATAATAATAATAAAAATGTATAAGGTCAGGGAGGTATTCACACATCTCCAAAATAGTGAATTTCCACACGACTGAACTGCAATATCTGTGCTACATAAATTATTGGTAACATGGTCATCCTGCTCCACAAATATACTGCATAAAGGGGGGTGGGAGGAGGTGTATATTTCAGAAACAATTATCCAGAACAACATGCAGAGGCAGCACATTTCTGCAGCTATTAACATAACACACTGAGGGGCATTACAATGATTTAGCACTGTGTAAATCCAGCATGTTAACATTATTCCCATAGGAAAACAGGTCTCTACTTTATTGCATTCACCTTATCAGCTATGGAACATCCATTTAGGAGTAATGCGATCCGGTGGTGTAAAATTCTAGGTCATGTATTATTTTCTATGTCACAGTGGTTAGTGGTATCTGGGGACTATAAGGACACACTTTAGGAGGCCCAGCTATTAGAGAACACTCTGTTCTTTAAAGTCAATCTCTATTTTAACACTGTGTTGGCTTTAATGGAGCCACTGAGCAATAGCAGAAGATTCTGCATACACTACACATTAATGTGTTACTGTTGGTTATTACTAAACTCAAGGGTAAGCTTCTTAAAAAGGATGAATCATAATTATGGAATGTTAATGTATTTATGTTTTTATTGCCAGTAATGGACTGAAACCTCACAACCTGGGAGTCTGTGAGTGTTACAGTGATGTCCTGCTGTGATCAGTGTAATGTTTAGACTAGATAGCTTTAATAAAAGAAGTTAGGAATGGAAGACTAGTTCAAACCCTCTGTGTACTAGTAGCTGGAAAGGTCACTTTCTGCTATGGAGGAATTTTGTTTTAATAAGGCCACCGTAGTGAAAGAGGATACCGTTTTTGACAGGTAGTTAGCAGGGACAAAAATAAATGTAAAGTCGCTTCTGTGTTTCCCTGTAAAGATAGCAACATAAACCGTGTTCAGTAAAATAAATGTAAAGTCGCTTCTGTGTTTCCCTGTAAAGATAGGAACATAAACCGTGTTCAGTAAAATAAATGTAAAGTCGCTTCTGTGGTTCCCTGTAAAGATAGGAACATAAACCGTGTTCAGTAAAATGAATTGCAGTCTTTCCCTCAAAAAAGAAGGAAAAAAGTATAACGATAATAACTAAAACAAACTTCATATTGAATCCACTTGTCGTGTGACCTTTCATTTTTATTCTTTAACTTGCTCAACAAAAACTGAGGTCAGGGACAGGTTCACACATTTTATTAAAAAACAAATGTAAAGCACTGAGAATAGTATAATAAAAATTCCTAGTCACACACATATAAGGTCTTCTGCTTCTTAAGAGACATAAAGTTTCTATCCATTCCATACTGTCTTTGTTTAACAGACTGTACTCACAAAAAGGGCTGCACCAACTTATACTGTGAATGGCACAGTCGGTGCTGGCCGGGCAATAGCCTCCCACCTATGCACACCTTTCAGACCTCCTCCATCTGCATACGCCCCCGCGTGTACCATTTATTGTCATAGAATTTTGAAGGGTATGCCATTTGCCTTTTTGTAGTTGACTATTATTATAAATTCATACAGGTGCTTTACTGTAGTATAACAGTTCACATACATACACCAGTACAGGCTACTGTACAGTATGCCACACTTTAGTGCCCCAAGTACAGTCACCTGTACAGTATGCCACACTTTAGTGCCCCCAGTACAGGCCACTGTACAGTATGCCACGCTTTCTTTCCCCCAGTACAGTCACCTGTACAGTATACCACACTTTAGTGCCCCCAGTACAGTCACCTGTACAGTATACCACACTTTAGTGCCCCCAGTACAGTCACCTGTACAGTATACCACACTTTAGTGCCCCCAGTACAGTCACCTGTACAGTATGCCACACTTTAGTACCCCCAGTACAGTCCATTAAACAGTAAGTAACACTTTAGTGCCCCCAGTACAGTCCATTATACAGTATGCCACACTTTAGTGCCCCCAGTACAGTCCATTATACAGTATACCACACTTTAGTGCCCCCAGTACAGTCACCTGTACAGTATACCACACTTTAGTTCCCCCAGTACAGTCACCTACACAGTATGCCACACTTTCTTTCCCCCTAGTACAGTCACCTGTACAGTATGCCACACTTTAGTACCCCCAGTACAGTCCATTAAACAGTAAGTAACACTTTAGTGCCCCCAGTATAGTCCATTATACAGTATGCCACACTTTAGTGCCCCCAGTATAGTCCATTATACAATATGCCACACTTTAGTGCCCCCAGTATAGTCCATTATACAGTATGCCACACTTTAGTGCCCCCAGTATAGGGCAAGTTGTCAACTCCCCCTGGTCAGAGTTCCGGTTAAGTTCACTGATATCAGTCCCTCTGCTGAAAAAAGATGGTTTAAGGGATGTCTCATGACATACTTACCTTCAAATTACTTTTAATTTATTGGTTTGCACATGAACTTTGCTTAAGATTATTTTGATATATTCTTGTTGTGTTGTTATATAAATATAAATTGTTAGGCAAGTAAAAATGTTCTGATGCTTTTGAAACAAGTCAATAGAAATGGAACCTGCTTATTCTTTTAAAGTAATCAAATAAATCAAGCAAACAAACAACGTGATATATATATATCTTTAACAGGCACTGTGGTTATATCAAGGCAAAGCAAGACCCAGATGAAGACAAAATGCAATTCCAACAAGGAAGAGGTAAGAACTGGGTGTTTACAGACTCCACTTGGTCTCTCTAGATATACTCTGCCCTCTGGTTGAAGGTGTTCAGTCTACAAATGAGTGTTGCGTTGAAGACCAGTTATGAGGACTCTTGGCCAGTGCTCTCTATTGTGATGTAGAGATAATAATTTTGGAACAGTGTTTAGGTTATGTGACACATTAGGTCAAAGGCTTTCATGTTTTGGACTGAATACTTTGTGTCTCAGTGTTTTATATGTGAGCTGTAGAAAGTAGAGAATAAAAAAAATATATATATAGTCAGTATATATTTTTTTTCTCTTATTACCATTAATAAAAATGGTGCTGTGGATTTCAGAAATAAAAGCAAAAAAAAGTTAATTAAACTCATGTATAAAATCTTGTAATTTTGTAATATGAAATCTAAAGTTGTAGATACTGTACTGTAGATTACAGGTTTGGTTTTAACATGTTGTATGAACGTATCTTTATGAAATATGTGTATCACCAGCTTCGGAAAGTCTTCCATAGTATTTTTATGTACATATATTAGCTATAGTTTTTACAATTTCATAATACACATGGCTAAATGTAACCATTAACCCGATGAACTGTTACCTATTTTCATCAATTTGTGGCTATATACAAAAATTGTAATGATAGAATATCTGGGTACAGGGACAATGAATGTATATTTCTGTATACAGTATGTACTTTGTTATCATTAAATGTTCAATTAAAATATTGCTTGTTGTAGTAAGTCACATATACATTCATCAAACAGTCATTTGGATAGAAAATCTTGCTGTATCAATTGTATCTCTCTGATGTTGTACAGTAAATGTGAATGACATTAAAATACAATGTCAAAGAGCCAGGAGTGCTGTAATTTCTTCTTGAAATATTGCTGCTACACTGTGTGCTCTTGTTGTGAGATAATGGATCGTCCTGGGAAAGTATATTTCTTTTGCTCTCTCTGCTGCTGTCACCTGCAAGCCTAACACAGCCCGTGTAACTGTCAGGCACTCATGATATGCACTGTACACTTATTTTCCCAACTAGTACAGAACGGCTTGCGGCTAAGAGGTTCATGAAAAGGGTAAGATAAAATGCATACAATCTTTCTGGAGATAGGACGTTCAAGTGGCTTCACACAGCAGTTTTATATTGCTTTATTAGGCAATCCACTCTATCCATCCCAAAATGCCCTTATTGATAACAAGCACACCATCAAAACCTATTAGTTTCATTATTTACTACAGTAGTAATCTTGTAGGTATCTGCTCAGGTTCTCTATAATGGACTGCGTTTTAGGGATGTATAACATATACGCCCGGTGTTTAGCGTTTTTTCCTACTACATTTTTTACGTTTTCTACGTATGTTTTTACGTAGATAACGTAATAAATGAACTACGCATGCGCAGTAGGAAAAAACACTAAACACCGGACGTATATGCTATACATCCGGTAGTCTGGGTCTTTGACCCACCTGTTAAAGGGACAACAGCAGGTGTCTAGATAGGAGGGGGCAACCCACTTCCTCCTGCATTGGGGCATTTGCAGAATAGGTATGCTGCCCACAGACATTGGCCACCTCCGGACTGGCTGATTGGTTGATTAGCTGTTAAATAGACCTGGCTGCTACAGAGTATCTGTTCTGCAGCTGCCTGTTCTCTACCACTGGACCCAGCACAAACACCAAAACCACTACTGGCGCCGCTACTGGTATATCAACTCCTGCATGTACCCACCTTACATGTTACTAAGGCAGTATTGGTGATAGGGTACTATGCCTGTGTGTAGCAAAAGGATGCAAGTAAATAAGTAAATAAAACACCACACACTGGTACGGAAGTGGGCATGGAGTGGATCAGCCATTGTAACAGTACTTACCTTCACCTCTACGGATAAATGTATGAGCTAAATGTAATAACCCAAAGTTCACCACATGACCAGCTCGTGACATCTTCACAATGTAATGGTAAAAGTAGATGTGTTATAGAGGGAACTAGGGTCCAAATCCATTATCTGCTTCAGTAGAGACAGAAAAAGCCAGGTGAATGCAAGAATACAGAATGTGCAATGGTGCCTGGAATATATACTCTGTGAATACATCAGACCCATGTGGCACTATAGACAGGATTTTAGCTTGCAACCAGTCCCACCATCAAGATACCATTAAGCCCCCCTCTCCTTCTCTCTCTCTCTGGAAAAAATGGCACCCTAGACATTCATACTACAATCTCATTCACAGAACTGGGAGAAAACAAACCCCACCTTTTCTCTTCAGACGCCCCCCAATGTTGTTCAACTGTTATTCTTTCTAACGTCCAAACTTTTTTGGCCATGGATCAAGATTTCCTAAAATCAGACTGCTGGGGGGAACGCTGCAGAAGATGAGTCAAGGACTGCTTGATTGTTCTATAAGGATACCTTTATGTTTACCGTTATTTGATGGAATTTGTAGGTTGTTATTGTTCAGTAGCTAAAAAACAAACCAAATAAAACTGAATTAAAAATGGAATTATTTTCACCGCAGTTCTGACAGATAGAGTGTGGATACCTGCCCAGTGGGAGTCAGATGGAAATGAAATCTCTCTGTAATATAATATTTTTTGGGGGAAATAGCTTGGGGCTGATAAAACATTTCAAGAACCATTTTAGAACTGTGCATCGCATGTTAAAAGTCCCAAGGTCTCTTTCATGATCTCTGCACACCCTTAAACATGAAAACACCGAAGGCGTAAATGTAGCAACGTTATCCTTGCTGTCCCTCTCTGAGCCTAGAGCTCTTGGAGGCGATTAGATAAGCCCAGGGTTCACGCTGAAGAGGAAAGCCAAAGATGCACCTTTGTCATCTAAGTAATTGGATTGCTTGCATTAACACCTAGTGTGGATAAAAGCACGTGCGTGAAGCCAGGATACGGCCAGAAGCTTTGACTGTCTGAGCTTTCCTGATGTCAGCGCACATGTAATCAGGAATAACACCTCCTTCACAGCACCTTATGTTCTTTATTGTCTGATTTTCAGCCAAGCATGACGCTCAAATATCACCCCTGCAATACGTTTATGCTCATTAGCTCAGATTTACTACTGTGGGCATGACACAAAATACACCCAACACTGCATGTATTGAAAATATATATCTTAACTCTGTGTGAGTCAGAAAAGCAAGTTGTGTGTGTTTCATATGTTGTATTTATAAATAGTCTGGAGGAAATGTCAAGTGATGTGTTGGTGTAGTGCTAATTGATGAATAATGTAGGGTGATACTCAGTGAAACTGATAAACGTGAAGGCTGGAGTCAGCATGAAATGTGCTGCTTCCCGTCTATCACAGTAGCTAACAGCAGCCAAGTGAAACCTATACCCATAGGAATGCCTGAAGTTCGAGGCTGCCTTGGATTTTGTGCCAATGTGCACCATAAGACTCAATTCAATACCCACCATAGAATCTTGTAAACTTACCAATGTGCAGCTAACTGACCGACCAAGGCAGAGTGTAATTAAAATGGACCTGTTTTTATGCCTTGGTTTTCTACTGGCTGTATATGGGGACACATGGTTATATGTTGTCTTTAACTTGTATGTTTTTGTGTTGGTAGTGAAGCTGCCGGGGAGTAGAACCTATATCCACCCACACACATACGAGGATCCCAACCAGGCAGTGCGGGACTTTGCAAAAGAGATCGATGTGTCCAACATCCGCATAGAGCGGGTGATAGGAGCAGGTACGGATGTGTGGCTGGTATAATCCCTCCAACCATTATCTATCTATCTATCTATCTATCTATCTATCTATCTCTCTTATCTATTTCCACCCGCCTATCATATATATAGCTCCAGTTTATTTATTTATCTGTTTATCAATATGTCTCCTTTATCTTTTCTTCCATTCTTGGCTTAGTATTTTGACATTCAGAGTTTTTGATCTTCAAATCCCCTTCTCCATTATAGATCCTCCTATTCAGAAGCTTTCTTCTCCAAATCATCACTCCTTAGAGTGGGCTTTTGATCAACAACATCCCCAATCACATTAGTTTCTCCCTCCATTGAAGGGGTTTAAGTACCTTTTTAGAGAGTATGGACTTGATTACTGCTGCTCCTGTCCATTACCCATTCACTGCAGAGATGTTTCTTCTCATTGAAGTGGGAAAAGAACAAGTCCCAACTCCGTGACTTTGATACTAAAAGCTCCTTAATAACATTTTAATGATTGCGTTTTTTAAATTCTACGCAGGAAAGCTAAAAGCAGGAAACTTGCCCTTTTAAATGCAGTGTACTCTAGCATACAAAAGTCTCCACACTAAAAGTATTTTATAAGATTAGTATTCAGACGAAGCTGTGTGCAAGCAGTATATTACCGTCATTGCATTTGTGCATTATTAGTCAGGGTGCGTGTCCGCATTGACCACTGTGCTTCAAGTGTTTGTCTTCTATTGAGTCAACTGTTTTTTTCTCTTCCATCAGGAGAGTTTGGAGAGGTGTGCAGTGGGCGACTGAAGCTCCCCAGTAAGAGAGAGATCTATGTGGCTATCAAGAGTCTAAAGGTTGGCTATGCTGAGAAGCAGAGGAGAGACTTCCTGGGAGAAGCCAGCATTATGGGTCAATTTGACCACCCCAATATTATACGACTAGAGGGAGTGGTCACAAAATGTAAGCCTACTACTTACTTCTTATTTTTTTTATTTTTATTTTATTTTAAAGTACCCCAAAAAATTGGGATTGTTTTAAAGTCTAACTTTCAGAATTAAAGTTAGACATTTCGGGCCGTATTCAGAGATCCGTTTTTACGTGGAAATGTGTGTGTATTTTTAGGTACATGTTAACTGCGCATGCATAGTAACTTATTTTACATCATTTACGTTGAATATATGCTTTAAGCACGGACATGTGAATCGCACTTGGGGACATATGTACGGATGGGCGACGTAGAAATACGTACTTGAAAATTTACATGAAAGAGGGTGGGGCATTTAAATGAGCACTTGAGGACGCGGCTATACTGAATCGCACACACGGAAGACATATACACACGTAAGTACACACGTAAAGATCAGAGTGGTCTATGGAGGTGTAAGTCTACGATTGCACGGCCGGGAGAGGGGCGTGTCATGGGTGTTGGTGGGTGTGGCCTTGCTACATGCGTGCGTATAATTGCGTACTTTTAAAAATCAGATCTCTGTATACGGTCCTCCATGAGTCAAAATGATAAATAACTGTCCGTACACCACGCACCTCTATCCTATTCTTATCTCAAGCAACTTGACCACATACCTACCCCAAACACCTCTATCCCATTCCTACAGAAGACTGTAGCTACCTCTAAGCACTCTACCCTCTTCCTATCACAAATACCTCTACCATATTATTACCCCAAGTACCCCTGCACTGTTACTAGCCCAGTTCCTGTGTGTAGGAGAATTTTTTGTCCATATCCGACAAAACTAAATCCATGGGTGACAGGGTGGTTTATCCACAAACCAACTGATGCGCCAAAGGTTAATGCTATAACAACACAATATAATGTAAGATATGGAAGTAAGACAAACTAATCACTTGTATGTCCAACTTATGTGAATGATATAATCACTGTCATATATGCTTTAACATGACTTTATCTGTTTTTACTGTTTATGGTAACATTTTAGAACTAATGCTGTGTGACTAGATATGTATGTATGTATGTATGTATGTATGTATGTATGTATGTATGTATGTAGAAATAGCTCAGGAATACATAGGGTTAGATTTACTTAGCTACGGGTTTGGAAAAGTGGATATGTTGCCCATAGCAACCAATCAGATTCTAGCTTACATTCTCTAATTTGTGTAAAAAAAAAAAAGTGAGTGCTAGAATCTGATTGGTTGCTACAGGCAACATCTTCATTTTTCCAAACCCGCAGCTTAGTAAATCTGGCCCATAGAGAGAAAAGCTTCTAGGGATTGTGATATGTTATACATTGTTATAAATAGAAGAGATAAGATAAAAGGGCTTTTATATGACGGTGACTACTATAAATTTATATAATGAAGAAACAGTACTTAAGTCCAGAGTCAATATATATTGTATTTTGTTCTTTTACTAGATACTTAGAAATACATTTTCTTATAAATTAGTCATTTGTTGTTATGGATGGCAGCCATGGTTTGATAAATAGTCACATTTTCCGGTCATGCCAGTTATAACAGAGGTGCTTTGTTAATACTGATTTGCAGCTGTGACCTGACATGCACCCCACACCTTCTTTACCGTGTGGCATAAAGCCAGGTACTTAGAAAGCGTATTACAAAATCAATATTCAATTGACACTGGGGTTACAGACAGAAGTAAAGAAACAAAAAAGTGGACAGGATTAAGTGTAAGGCACATCACGGGAATATGCAGTAAGATTTTGTGTGACCCTTGGACAAAAATGTCAATTTACAATTATGAACAACTTCATTTTTGGCTTGCTAGCTTATTGTGGAGGTTTTCAGAGCAGAGAGCAAAAAGTGAAACACCTGCAGCAAGGGGCAGGCATCTGCACACTGACACACACTGACACACACTGACACACACTGACACACACTGACACACACACTGACCCACACTGACACACACTGACACACACTGACCCACACTGACACACACTGACACACACTGAGCCATATTCAGAGGACCGTTTCCTTAACAGTACGCAATTATACGCGCGGCCGGTGCAGGCCAAACCCCCTCACACCCAGGACACTCCGCTCTCTCGGCTGTGCTGTCAGTGACTTCCGCCTAAATAGACCATTTGTATCTTTCCGCCAGCAGTTGCGTACGTATGTGTCCTCCATACATGCGATTCATGTTAGTTGTGCCCACATACCTTCGTTTAAATGTCTTCCCCCGCCCATTTGTATTTAAATTTTCACGTGCGTATTTTTGCGTCGCATATCCGGATGTATTTATCTAAGTGCGATTCACAAGTCCATCCTTGAGGCACTTACGCGCGTATAGTCTACGTTAACTACGTAAAATAAGTGACTATGCACGCGCACCTGAAACGTACCTAAAATTCGCATGGAACTGGCCGTGAAAACGGATCTCTGAATACTGCCCACGGTATGTAATTGTCTGGGTGTAAGCTGCAGGACAAGCAAGTGTCAAATGACACTCAGCAGTATTTGGACACCGTTAGGGGATTGCCAAACCTTGGAACCTATTATTATTATTATTTATAAGGTGCCACAAGGTGTGCGCAGTGTCATACAAAGTACAACAAAATACTGTATAGACAGACAGGGCAGGAATAGACAGCATAGTACAATATAAGCATAAAATATAAAATAATATTAAAATAAAGTAAAGCGAGCATGGTAAAAGGTAAGGTAAAAGATGGTAGCAGGCTAGAACAGATCAAGCCTGGGAGACGGAGACAGAAGCACAGTGAGAAAGGGTGAGTGAGAGGGGCATCCAGGTGTGGAGTAAATAAAGGGTAGCAGAGGGAGACAAGAGGGTGCTAACAGACTAAGTGGGGGGATAAACTAACAGGAGACATTAGAAGGGGAGGGGAATGGACTGCTGGAGTGAGCACTTGAGGAGAAGAAAGAGAATAGGGGATAGAGGTAGAAGGTAGTAGGGATGTTAAGTGGAAGGGGGGTAGGCTAGCCTGAACAGTAAGTAAGAACTGAACAGTCATATAATAGACAGAATAGACAAAATGGCTTCAGAAAAAACTATCTGAAAGGAACTGGTCTGGTCAAACATTGGAATAGCCTGGGTATTAGGCATGTGTGAATTGGTGGACAGTCCAGGGTGATGCTGCTGCTGGTCCGGCCGGCTCTGAAAATTATACATTCAGCTGGCGGCTGTATCATATTTCAAAACAATCTAGAAATAGGGTCAGGCTACGGGGCATGGAGGGTTAGGAAAGGGTTAAAGGTAGGGGGCCGTATTCAGACCTCCGGTCGCATTGCATATCTTTAGGACCGCGTATACGCAATCTACGTTGCTAAAAGTAACGTAGATAGCGTAACAAAATTACTGCGCATGCGCAGTAGTTCATACTGGTAAATGCGGCCGGAGGTCTGAATACGGCCCAGGGTTAGGTAAAACCACTGCCTTTCGACAGATGACTGTTTGCGAATCCAGGAGTCACATTACCGCAGCTTTCTACGCTGGAGACGTCGGCAATTGCCGGTAGTCCATTCAGCTGTAGTACGATGGCCTTTCGCAAATAAGACGATCAGTGGAATACCTACCGTGGAATACCTACTGTGGAATACCTACTGTGGAATACCTACTGTGTCGGCAGTGGGTGCAAATGGGCTCAGAGGAGAGGGGGCAAAAGGCAGTCACCTGCCCTGCACCCTGCACCCATGGAGGACACAGCAGAAGCAACAGCACTACACTGTGAACAGAAAAATTGAGCAGATTGGCAAAATATTATACGTTGAAGGGTGGG
>WWET01002220.1:159296-183449 GCA_011038615.1 Limnodynastes dumerilii
TGATGGGAATACTGCGAGGGAGCTGGACACATGATATTAATACTGGGGGGAGCTGGACACATGATGGGAATACTGGGGGTAGCTGGACACATGATGGGAATACCGGGGGGAGCTGGACACATGATGGGAATACTGGGAGGAGCTGGACACATGATGGGAATACAGGGGGGAGCTAGACACAAGATGGAAATACTGGGGGGAGCTGGACACATGATGGGAATACTGGGGGGAGCTGGACACATGATGGGAATACTGAGGGGAGCTGGACACATGATGGAAATACTGGGGGGAGCTGGAAACATGATGAGAATACTAGGAAGGCAGGAGACATATGATGGGGTTACTGGGGGGTTGGAGACATATGGGGGATACTGGGGGCTGGAAACATATAATGGGGGATACTAAGAGGCTGGAGACATGTGATGGGGTTATTGGGGGGCTTGAGACATATGATGAGGTTAGTGGGGCTGTGTACTGTATAGGGGCTGTGTACGGACAGATTTGTATGGCAATCACAAAGTGACTTTAGCTTAATCATCCAGCCAACCTTTTGGCCTAAACTAGATAAAAAACAATATTGTGAGTTGTAAGGTGTTCAAAATAGACTGGAAATGAATGTTATTGAGGTTAATAATACTATAGGAACAAAAAAAAACAAATTCTGTGATTTTATCTGTTTTTATAATTTATTTATTTTTTAAATTAGAACCAAAACACACAAGGGTGGTTTTGGCAAAACCAATTCAAAACCAAAACTTGAAAAAAAATATATACAAAACCAAAAACGAGAAATGGCCATGCGCACATCTCTACCCATTATAATAAATTTTCTTTAGCATTCATCTGGGGGACATTGCTACAATGGGGACAGGAGGGGAGTCTTTTCAGACTCTGTTCTCTCTGGTAAGTGTCCCTTTTTGAAGGACCTCTCCTCTGGTGGCTGGAGCGACAGGCTGGACATTTTTCATCTCAGCCTACCCCCTGGAAAGTATGTAGTAGTATCGAGCATTTTTCAAGATGGCCACCAGAGCATACCATGTTGAGCCCCCTCTTTAGGCTAGGCTCACTGGTAGGTGGCATTCCCTTACCTGTTGTAGTTCAGAGGATTTGGTGGCTTTGTTCCAGGCAGGCGGATTCTGACTCTAAACAGGCTCTAGAATCCTTGCTATTTGATGGTTTAGTTTTGTTTGGTTCAGAATTAGATAAGATTATTACTCAATCAACAGATGGTAAGAGTATTTTCCTTCCATCAATCCTCCTAAACCCAATTGTCACCCTTTCTCTGGTTCTAGATTTGGCTCTTTTAGATCTTTGTTTAGGGGTCGGTCTTGTTATACCAGGACAGCTGAAACAGCCAAAGTTGTCTTTTAAGGGATGCCAGGCTTGGGTTTCCGAGCTTTAGGCTCCTAAGCCGGTGGAGAAACAGAGTTCCTGACAGTCCTAATTTCTTTCCATTGGAGCGAGTGGGAGCTTGCTGCAATTTGCGGAGGCCTGGAGAGCTTTCACCAGAAGTGATTTAGAGATAAGATTCAATTATAACTCTGATTCAGCAGGGTTATGCAACACTCTTCGAGAGAAGAGTTTCTCACAGATATTTTTCTACAGGACTGCCTTATTTAGAGATGCCCTAGGCCGGTCCAATCAGACTCTACTGTAGCAAGAAGTTATCGTTCCAGTTCCCGACTCCCAAAAAAGGAAAGGTTTTTACTTCAATCTGTTTTTAGTGAAAAATCCCACCGGTTCTTTCTGTCCCATTTTGAATCTGAAATCCCTGAATTCCAGGCTTCAGGTGCCCAAATTAAAGATGGAGTCCCTTTATTCCATTATCAACGGAATGGAAGCTCAAGAATATTAAGCTTCAATAGATATTCAGGATGCGTGTTTACACATCCCTATAGCAGAATGTCAAGCTTTTTTAAGATTTGCCAACTAGGACCACCATTACCAATTTCAGGCTCTGCCATTCGGTCTAGCAACTGTGCCCAGGATCTTTACGAAGGTCATGGGGGTAATGGTCAGCCATCTGAGGTTGATGGGAATAAATATTGTTCCTTATCTCAACGACTTGCTTCTGAAAGTTTAGTTGAAGCAAATTCTTCAGGAACACTTGCGAGATGCAATGCAGTTTCTCCAGGCTGCCCTATTAACAGATAAAAGTCCAGCTTTTATCAAACTCAACGCATGACTTTTCTGAGCCTTGTCTTTAACACGAGTCTTCATAGAATTTTCTTTCCTCCGGAAAAAAATCTCTTGCCTTCAGAAACGCACTCATCTGCTTCTGTCAAATGAGCTCCTGCTGCTTTTCTATGTATGAGGCTTCTGGGGAAGAAGATGGTGGCCCGGATTCACACTACCGGACGTATAGCATATATGTCCATAGTTTACCGTTTTTAAGATCGCATATACACAATCTACGTAACGAAAAGATTACGTAAAAAAATTACTACGCATGCGCTGTAGCAAAAAACTGAAATTTACGGACAATATGCTATACATCCAGTAGTGTGAATCCAGGCCGGTGTCTTCATTGAGGCAGTTCCTTTTGTGAGATTTCGGTCCAGGAAGTTCCAGTGGAACATTCTGTCTTAGCCCAGAGAATTCATCTGTCCAGGAAAAAAAGAATGTCCCTGGGTTGGTGGCTTTGCAAGGACCACTTGTTAATCGGCCGTCCTTTTGCAATAACAAACTGGGTTTTAGTGACATCAGATGCCAGCCTCTCCAGTTGGGGAGTGGTTACCCTTCACCTACACCTAGGGTTTAAAAAGAGTCCAGCCACTCCATAAATGTTCTGGAGCTCAGAGCAGGCCACAGAGTTATTTTTGCGGCGCAATCATGGCTAGTGGGACATCCTCTATGCATCCAGACCGACAATGCAACAGCAGTTGCTTATTTCAGGAGGCAGGGGGAACAAGAAGTGCTCAGGCGATGAGGGAGACAGAGTACATCTTTTCATGAGCTGAAAGGCATGTTCCTGCAATCACTGTTATTCATATTCCAGGAGTTGACAATTGGGAGGCATACTTTCTCAGTAGACAGGCCATTTTTCCAGGGGAGTGGTCTCTCCATCTAGAAGTCTTTCTTCATCTGTCCAGGAAATGGGGTCTGACAGATCTAGATTTGATGGTGGCTTGACACAATCGCAAGGTGTCTCAGTTCTGTTCCAAAGCAGGGTTTGTGGACACAATATTAGCCCCTTGGATCAGTCACCTGGCTTATGCCTTTCCTCCCTTTGCAATGTTGCCAAGATTTCTAAAAAGAGTAAAGCAGCAAGGCGTGTCGCTAATCCTAGTAGGTCCCAATTAGCCAGGAAGGTCTTGGTACGCGGACATTCTGAGTCTGGCAGTTGACCTTGGTTGGAAACTTTTCTTTGTCCAGACCTCCTTTCTCTGAGCCCATTCCTTCACTAAAACCTTCAACATTTGAATTGGCATGGCTCTTGAATCTCAGATCTTAAGAGCTCGAGGTTTGTCTGAACCTGTTTTTCAAACCATGCTTCAGAACCCACAAACCTTTGTCTGCTAAAATTTATCACAGGATTTGGCGTAATTACATTGGTTGGTGTAAATGGAAATGTTTCAATACCTTAGGGGACTAGCTCAAATCCACTCTATAGGCAAATCACAGTCTCTTCGTATCCGAAAGAGTCCACTTAAGCAAAGGAAAGCCCTTTAAAAAACCTTAATATAGAGTCTATAAGAAGGAGGATTGATTAAAGACTAACTTTTATGTAAACAGAACTTTTGGGACCATCAATACAAGGTAGACTCCATATTAAAGTTTTTTTTTAGGGGGATTGCCTTTGCTTAAGTGGACTCTTTCATATATATCTTAAAGACCGCATATACGCAATCTACGTAACAAAAACGATACGTAGATTCCGTAAAATAGTTACTACGCATGCATAGTAGCTATTATTGGTAAATTACAGATGTATGTGCAATACGTCCAGGGTTGTGATTCCGGGCCAACCTGTACATGTTCTGACCCTAATGATAAACTACCATTTCAGAAAGCTGCATATGTGCCACTTATAATGAGCAGCATGGTTGTAAATGGCTGACTGGGGCTAATATGAATCGTTACAGTGAGAATGACGCCTCCACAATGCCACATATTTCTGTAAATGGAACATCCACCTAGTAGATAAGGAAGTAAGTTTAGATTGTGACTCCAGTGGGTCATCATTGATGGTTGGATATCAGTCTCTGTTGTAGAGTGTTAATGCTCTCCTATTATATTAAAGATTGCTTATGTAGTAATCACACTCCACCTTAAACTGTGAATAATAATTTGCTTACACAGAATGACAATGTAGAATACTACAATATGGGAAAATGGGAAAACAAACACTGGAAAAACAAATCTATTACTAAACAGCTGAAAATGTTATTTCTAGATGTGTTTTGTATTTTTCTCTACTGTTGCATATGAATCAGCAAATATGTTTATGGTGATAAAACTGGGATATGTGGTAGGATTCACTGTGTGGTTACTGAACCCACACATTTTCATCCTCCGACAGAATAGCCGGTTCAGTGTTCAGGCATGAGAAACATTTATTATGTCTGACGGCTTCTTATCTGGCCTCGTAGGTCCCGGACTAATCTGACAATATAAATGAAGGTCTGGTAACACTGTATTCTGCACACACCTGCTGCCTTCCACTCTGTAATACAGACAGGGAGAAGATGGCTATGTAGCTACAAAAAGGAGAATGGGAACAAGAGATTGCTACCTTGTAGAATTCTATTATGGGAAATGCCTTGCGCTTGGGGTGCATTAGTCTGGTGTCAAATGTCTAACTTACTTGATGCTTTAAATCTTGTTGTAAAGAGCTACTATGCAGCCTGTTTAGTAAGCAGAGACAGAAGGAAACGAATGTTTTGCTTATCTCTCTTTCTTTCATTTAACATAAGCACAGTGCTTGTCAAACGTCTACCACCCCCATCAGTTTGTATACTGATGACAAGGACCATTTCTTAAATGGAGATCCTGTTCGAATTCTTATGGAGACCTACCTTTCCTGCTATCCCCGGCAATATTCACACCTGCAGATTCTAGGGGCCAAATTTACTAAGCTGCAGGAAAGAAAAATTGGAGATGTTGCCCACAGCAACGAATCGGCTTCTAGCTCTCATTTTCCTATTATATACTAGCAAATGTCAGCTAGAATCTGATTGGTTGCTATGGCCAACATCTCCACTTTTCTTTTCCCACAGCTTAGTAAATCTGGTCCTAGGTGTCATTTACAGAGGAAAACATAGAAAATGATAGAACCATAGGACATGACGGCAGATAAGACCCATCCAGTCCAATGGGAAAATCTGCTCAATTACTACTGAAAACTATTTATTTTTTAACATTTTTACAAAATCTAACCTTAATTCTAATTCATTAAGCAGGCCCTGCTTCATAATGCTGTGATCCACAAAGTTACACAGTGAGTGGGAGGCTTGATGAGGCACTTCACATCATCAATCCCTGGAGCCTGTCATCTGTATCTCCCTCTGGGATCTCCAAGAGGCAAGAAAATTAAATGACCTTGATGTAGTTCATCAGCAAACAAAACTGATTATGCTGACCCTGTATAGGCTCTGCAAATCCTGTACAATTAAAGAAAAAAATGAGCTTCCTAAATCAAACTGCACTGGTTTTCTGCCTTACGACGGGTTCTACGCTCAGACCAGAGCCGTAACTAGAAATTTTTAGCACCAGGGGCAAAAAGGAAAAATTGTGCCCACTGACCCTGAATTCCAAGCCAATTTAACCATAAATATGAACTTACTGGAGCTTCCTTAAGATTTGTGCTCGGGGCGGCCGCCCGTGTCGCACATCCCTAGTTACGGCCATGGCACAGAGCACCGAATGCAGCAACAGTCTGCTGTGCAAGAGCATCAGAGACCACCACTCGTACAGAGTTAGATGGGGGTACTCCACTTACGGATTGTAAGTATGGATATTGCGGATACAGTTATACACACCTATACCGTAAATATAAGCGGAAAACCCTTCTCACTTGTGACCATAATCCACCCACCATAGGAACGCTTAGTAACGGAAAAATTAGCATCACTGAATAGCATGGAGGCCGGTACATTCATGGTGCTCGTAGCAAACATATTTTCCGATCACAGCCAAAGTCTGGATGCTGTTCAATAATCCTAAATCTTAATATCATACTTCTTTACATTTAAAGATAATTGATTTTTCATTTAAAAATCACTGGAAAAGTAATAAATACTTTAGATATAAAAGCACATGTAAAAGTTAGAGCACACTGATTTACTTAACACGGTTTAACAGTTTGATAAAGGGTTAGTTAATTGGATATGTAAATGAACCCAATATCGTGCACAGTGATTGCACAGACTAATGAGGATGTCTATCTTACTATCTGTTTTACAATTAGTGGGAGGAATCTATAGTCAGTGATTGTCTTATCCTAATGTCAGTAATTAGACCTTCAGCTTGATGGGAATCATTAAATAAAAAAAGGTTCTCAACGAGGGGCTGATGTTCCACATAAAATCTTAAGTGTTATTCTCCAAAAACACATAACCATTAGCTGTCTGTCCATCTGTCCCAGGCTCTGCTGGGAAAAGTGGGTGATCAATTAGCAGGTATCGCTAATTTCACACACAACATTGCCTGAGCATTATTGGATTGGCTATTAGCTGGTAAATGGCTCTCTTTTGTCCAAGTAGATTAATCTGCCAGTAAAAATACCAAATGAAGTCATTAAACATAAGTATGTGATAATTCTTTTTGGTGGGATATACTGTATATATATAATGATCAGGGCATTAGGGCTACCGTTTTAGAAGATTTGCTCATTGTTCATTTAGCATCAAATAAGTCTGTAATATGGAAGTTATATGCATTTACAATATTATTGTAAGTCTGAGTTTTTTTCTGGAGTCATATATGCAATTTTATGTTCTATAAAGCTTGGTACACAATTGCATAATTTCTCTATTATCGTCCAGAAGCATTTCGGGTGGCAGCAAATCATTCTGTCATACACACTGTGGGGTAGATTCAGAACTATGTACGCTAGCGTTTTGACGTAAAATTGCTATTTTGTACGTGCTGCGCATGCGTGCGGCAGATGTTACACCACATAACTCTGAACGTACATACCAGCCTCATATCAACAGTGTAACTAGGAACGAAGGGGCGTGCCTACCATACGACACCAGTAATTACGCTTTGGAGGCGGGGTTAGGCATGTAAATCATACAGTATGGGCGTGATTAGACAGTTACGTACGTGTAGCCTTTATGTACTTCAGTAGTTACACTGTGTAAAGTTAAAGGTAGGTTTTGGTAAGCTTAAAAAACGTCCAAAGTACGTACGATCGAGGGGAGTGCATAGAAAATATACTACGCCTTGAAACGCAATAGGAACGTAGGTCTGGATCTGGCCCTATACAATTATCTGGTTGACTTATTATCAACTGATTGACCCAATAATTGCATAGTGCAGGGGATCTTTCCACATCAGCCGGTAATGAGTACACCAGGGATACAGCCGCCAGCTGAATAACAGCTCTATTATTGCACGAAAACCTCTGCAAAATAGAAAATTGTTATTAGGAATGGGAAAACTAGGGTTAGGCTGCTGGGCATGTAAGGTAAGGTTTAGGATGCAGCACATGAATAGTTAGGGTTAGGCTACAGGACATGGAGGGTTAGGGCTGATAAAGGGGAGGTTAGAGTAAGGCTGCGGGGCATAGATAGTTAGGGATAGGCTACGGGACATGGTGGGTTAGGGCTGAAGAAGGGGAGGTTAGAGTTAGGCAGCGGGAATTAAAAGCTTAGGAAAGGTGTAAGGGTACGGTCAGGTAAAAACACTTAACTTTTGGCAAATGACTCTTGGTGACTCCAGGAGTCGCATCACCTCCATTTTCACAAATGTAGACTACAAACAATTGCCAGCTGTCTACCTTCAGCTGTTATATGATGGCCTTTAGGGAAAAAAAGACCACCATACCGGCCAACCACATCCATCACACCTGGAAAACATGCACTGTTAATGTTACTTGAAGACGGAGTTACTTGGCTAAAGTTCAGATTGATGTGCATAAAATCAGGACTATAAGATGCACCTATTGTTTATTAACAGGTTTTTATATAGCGCTATCAGATTACTTGGCACTTTACAGAAAATAAATCACACTCACATCAGACCCTGCCTCATTGGAGCTCCATACTAAGGTCCATAACACAGACATCCACACACACCGATATTAGGGTTAATTTAGTCAGCAGCCAATTAACCTACCAATGTCTTTGGAGTGTGTGAGGAAACCGGAGCAAACGGAGGAAACCCACACAGACACGGGGAGAACATACAAACGCCACACAGATAAGGCCTAGTCCTGAAATTGAACTCATGACCTCAGTGCTGTGAAAGACAGGTGCTGCTCACTGAGCCACCATACTGCTCAAGACAATAATAGCAAGTTTTAAAAGAGTGTAAATATTAATAATAAATATTGTTACAAATGATAAGCTTGTTTTGATAACTGAATGGACAACCTGTGTTTTGCATCTTGACTGTTGTATAAGAGAGGGACAATTAAAGTCTGGAGGCACACAGGTTACTAGCATGATGAGTCTGACCATGCAGTATTCACATAACCTATACAATTATTTCCTTTCGCTACAGGTAAGCCGGTCATGATAATTACTGAGTACATGGAGAATGGTTCCCTAGATTCCTTTTTAAAGGTAAGAAGAAGCCTCTTTATTTTCTGTGAATTTGACACATTGTTGATGTCTCAATTGTACAACATACTGTATAAAGTTTAAAACTGATCTGAATGTTTGTGTTTAGATTCGTTCATATATATTATACAATTTGGGCTTGTCTGTGGCTAACAGTGATACCTACGGTATGTCTAGGAAGGCAGGACTAGCCTAATTTACTTTAGCTTAGTAGCAGATCGCTAGGAATAATGGTCCGGAGTCACAGTTATGTAGTTTTCGTCTTACATACGTTGTTTTAAGAATTCAGCTACTACGCATGCAGAGTAGCTTATTTACGCTATCTATATACTATTTCTGTATGTAGATTGCGTAAGAGTATGTAGAGTGATGATAGGACTGATGATAGGACCGATGATAGGATTGCTTATGGAATAATGGGAATGAACTAATTATTTAGAAACACAGTACATGCATTTCACCATCCTCCTTCCTGTTCCCATAACTAAGGTTGTCACAGCTCATGGTGGCTTTTTGCTTTAATAACCTTGTTTTTTCTTATGTTCTAATATCTTAAAGATAATCATATATTACTCCATCCAAGCAGAGGTTTTTAATGGTTGTAGTGACTGTTGGGGAATGCAGGCCCTGATTCACACTTAATAACATTCTTAAATATACGCAGGCCATGTACATATCTTGGCACTTTTTGTGATTTGCGCATACGCGAGATAGATATTACTCAAAGAAACCCATAGCTATGGTAGTCCTATGGTGGCGGAAGTCTGCAAAGATCCGTAAATTGAGTGTCATGGGAGTGCGCTTTCCACTTAGGTGCGTAGTTTTGTGAATTCGCACTTACTTAATCCATGACTAATAACATCAGCAGACTTACACACGTATTTTGCGTAAGCCCCCCAACAAGTAACAGTGCATGCACACACCAGATATTACTCAAGCATACATTAGAAGATACCCTTCAGGTACGCATGCCGTATCCCCGCCATACAGGCAGTGAAAGGCATTCAAATGAAGGGGCAAGGGAGGGGAAGACCACATATGCACGTCCGCACGTAGGGTCCGCACGTAGGGTTAAGGTAGGGTTCAGAGCTACTACGGATAGAGGGGAAAGAGAGGGGTGAGCACTCACCTCTACCTTGTGTAATTTCAGACCCCCACACGTACGTAAAGCATGAGGGGTCTGGATCAGCGGTCGAAGTGGAAATTTAAAAGTGGCGGTATGGACATTTAGAAGTGGCTGTATGAAAATATAAAAATAATAGAAGTGAATGGAGATTTATAGCTTTTCAAATAAATCTGTGGGAGAAGTGACGGTATGACATACCCCCGTGATTTATAGCTTTTCAATTAAATCTGTGGGAGAAGTGACGGTATGTCATACCTGTGTATACCCCCTCACTTCGAGCCCTGGTCTGGATCAGACCTGATGTCACATAACAGCAGGAAGTTTGAACAAACTAAACACATACTGAAACTTTAGAACTAGATCATTATACATCCACATAAAAGAGCGCTCCATTATTAATCATGCAATCAGGGACAATGAAATGTCTGAAGGACGTAGAAAACTCATCCATAGCTGCTGTCTCAGCAGATAGAGACAAGGTTTCGCTAATGTTATTATAAAGGAAAGGTATGCCTATAATGAGTGTTTAATTATCCACTTAGATCTATTTTAGGTGTACTTTATGCTAAAATCCGGCGTCGTTGTTGGCTTAGTAAAGGAAAAGTGACCCCTTTCCGATTATACGATTTGTCCCTCATGGATCACTGATCACATCTGAATAAAATTTGCATTACAGATACAAAATATTCAGTCCTTAGTTACTAAATACATTTACTAGAAATAAAAGGAAGGAAATAAAAGGATTCAGAAGATTGAAGCAGATGAAAGTGAACATTCCTACATCGGCCACTTTATATAGTGTAAATAGTGTTTTGTGATGTCTGCCACATGCTGTTATGCAGTGCCCACGTTACACTGTGCACTGAGTGCTTTTACTTAACAGGATGATCTTTTTAAGGGGTTTTAAAAATAATGGAGTGATGGATTATTAAAAGCTATCCCCATGAAAATAGATTATTCCCCCCGCACAAAACATGGGTCTGGATTCACAGTTACAGACGGATTACAGTTTTCGTCTTACGTACGTTGTTTTAAGAATTGAGCTACTACGCATGCGCATCAGCTTATTTACACTATCTACAGTATGTACCATTTCTGTACGTAGATTGCGTTAGTGCGGTGTAAATACTGTGTGCTGGCAACCCAGGTATATAAATTGTACGTGCGGTTTTTAATAAAAAACATTTTTAACATTTCATAGTTTTTTTTTACATTTGTATTGTCAATTAATAGTAAAGATTAGCATGAAGTATAAGCAACATTTTCATTTTACATAACAGTCCACTTGTGTCTGAATGACTGGGGAGACAATCTCTTACATTCACATCCAGACCCTTATCATGCCTCGCACTATTTGTGTGCTGTATTCCGAATTCAGGATATGCTGTTTATTGTGTTTGTGTCTGGGTCAGGCCCTGAGTCACATTCTCTCAACAAGCACTGATTTTATTTATTACCCTAACTATAGCTTTCTTTCATTTAACATCAAGGTCCATTATCATAAAACGTTGGATACCATTGTACTACTGAAAACTCCTGTTACCCCAGAGAAGTCTTTCTCAACATTTTTACCATACGGGAACCCCTAAAAAAATGAAGGTTTTCGTTTTACCTCCACAAATGCTCCTCGCAGCCCCTTCTCACCTTGAAATACCACCAAAAAAGTGCAAAGGAGGTGGCACAAAGGCTGCCAGCCAAACTCACTGCTGAAGCCTGTGCCAGCTAATCACTGCTACTATGTGGGACTTAGTGAACCCTTGGTGACCTCTTGGGGGAACCCTGTTTGAGAACCGCTGCCCGAAAGTTATAATAAAGATATTTAAATTTTTGAATAAAATATATATAAAAGAGCAAAAAAAAACAACCAAAAAGCTTTGTTATGTGCCGTTCATGCTGAAGACATTTCCTTGTGGTCTTTTGATGGAATTATCTGTTAGCTATTACTGTTTTCATGGTCTATTAAATTGCGGCTCTCCTCAGGGATCAGTAATGACAAGTAGGTAAATTCACCATAGCTGTACACTGTGTTAAAATCCGTCATCGTTGTTAGAGGCCTAACAGACAACAGACAAAGGACACAGGGCTCTATTTATAAAGATCATTTACCTGTGATAATGCCCGTTTTCATGTGAAAAAGGTCATTATCGCAGGAAAATGAAGTTTTTGATATTTACAAACCATGCATTGCCATGGAAAACTAGTTTTCTATTCCAGCGATGTCCCCATATATCTTTTCCGCCCCCTTATTAGGGGGAGGAAAAAGGGGGCATGTATGAGGACACTGCTGGAATACAGCTATGTGTAAAAATGTAAAAAAAATTAAATTAAATTTAAAAAAAAGTGTGTTTTTTAAAATTAAATTTAAACTTACAAAATAATAAATACATGTAAAAAACAATAATTGTAGAAAAGAATAAGAAAAAAAAGCAAAACTTACCTCTCCGGGAGACACATCCGACTCTGAAGATTTCAGAGTCCTGTTATGAAGACTCTGAGTCTCTGCATGCGCAGTGTTTTTCATATCGGGACTCTAAAATGTTCAAAGTCCCGCAATGGAGTCTCTGCATATGCACAGGACTTTAATCATACGAATGAAGTCCGCATTTCAGACGGCATTTACGCAATCTACATAAGAAAACGATACGTAGATTGTGTTAAAAAATGACTACGCATGCACAGTAGTAAAAGATGCTAAACACCGGACGTATATGTTATACATCCGGTACTCTGATTACGGGCCTAAGTGTGAATACGGCCCCTTGTCTTTTTGTAAATACCAAGCTAAATATCTATGGTAGGGGCCACAAGATGTTGCTTTGTTGGGGCCCCAAGAGATTCTAGGCAGATCTGTCTTATGCACCAATAATGCGTTTAACTGTCACACAAATATCATGAGAATGGCAGTACGGAACATGGGCTGATGCCTAATGAAGTGTAGTATATAAGGGCTTTCCCAGCATGCATGCACGCACATTGTATACATGGCGACTTATCTAGCTAAGCCATCAGAAAGGCTCCCAGCATGCTGGAAGCGTTTTAGGGATATATGCGCACTCGCCATTTGCGTACGTTTCCACTTGCACAGATGCTCCAATCCGCTCCAATGCTCCAAGATAAAAAGCTGTCCTCTTACAAGTGTATTTGTCCTTAACATATCTTGGAATTCCTGTGTTGGTCTATTACTCGCTATGCCTTTATTATCATTGTCACGTTTAGGGATCTCAGAAGCCCCGAGATGTGTTTCATCTTGTTCTGCTTTTAATTGTGTGGTTTTAATAACATTTGATTTTTTTTCCCTTCTTATTCTCCTCTAGCGAGGATTGAAATCCAACTTAATGCTAAAATCAATTCCCAGTAATTAGCTCACTATCCGTTCATGTCCTCTCCTTAAATTTCCTGCAGAAGAGACGCAGAGTTTGTAAAATCCCCTTTGTTACCTCAAGCAGCTTAAGATTCCGAGATAGCAAAATAATAGAAGTGTTTGCTACAGGTGATAAATCAAAGAGAAATGTAAAGAGGAATGAGTGGAGGACATGACATCATCAAGTCATTGCTATAAAAAAGAATTTATATCTCTCGTTCATTTCATATATTGTCCTTTAAAATATTTCCAAATAAATCAATGTCGTGTTGGTTTTTTCTATGAACAAATATTGACAATGGACTGTATCCAGATGCATGCGATTACGATTCCGTACGCACGGAAGTCTGGATCCAGCAATGGCTTCCTGCTGCCGCTGCGCTTTGGGCTGGGAGCACAGCTGTGATGGATGTCTGGATCCTTCGTTGTTTTGTGGTTTCATTACAGCTATTCTGTTTTGATCAGGTGTTACATTTTCCCAATAAATCCATCATAAAATTCATCGTAATGCATAACATTGAGAATAATTTTGATAGTCACTGGCTATAGTATAACAAAGGTAGCAGCCTATTTTTATTTAATAAATGTCCATGAGAGATTTTATTTCAGAACAGAAATAACGACGTTTATCTAACTAAAAACCTTAAGCAGAATAGCTTAAGAGTAGTAACAACTAACCGTATGCTTGCTCAGGACGATACAGAGAAACTCTTACCAACTCTTAAGATTTAGAGAAGGATGTGTAAAAGGTATTCATCCGTGCTTTAAGATAAGAGTGTTTAAGAGACAATACATATATTTTATTTTGAAAGATGTAAGAATTGTGTTCCCACACGGCGCTCCTTCTTTTACAAGATATTAAAAGATCCCCCCATTGAAAAGCCGATCATAAACTCTCAATCAGCGTGCACATAAAATGGAATGGAAGAAAAACAATGAATCCATATAAAAAACAATTGATTCACATATACAACAGTACAGCACAGATCGGTAAAGCATAGGAGCGTGCCCAAACATAGAAGGGGGTAATAAGATGTTGATACAGCGATGTAAACACTCCCTTTCACAGTTAGCAGTCAGCTCCGTAGCGTTTCACCGAACTCTTCATCGACGCGTTTCAGCTGATGTCTCCAGTCTTTTTCAAGATGTGTGAGGAGTGTGGTAAGGAGAGGATTTAAATACCCCGCTTTCATTTCAATTGGATGACGGCATGAATATCATATTGAAACTTTATACATAGTTCAAAATCGGCAATAAATATTCCACAAAGTTTCTATAGTTTCAGTGATAATTTAACATATTTACAATCGTTGATATTGGTGACAATGTAAAAAAACAGTCAGTATGCAGCAACATGATCAGAATTTACCGCATTTACGTAATCTACGTAAGAAAACGATACGTAAATTACGTAAAAAAATTACTACGCATGCGCAGTAGTAAAAATTGCTAAACACCGGACATATATGTTATACGTCCGGTACACTGGATACGGGCTCAAGTCTCTGCACCGAATGGTAGTATATATGCTACCCTAACAATTCTAATCTCCTAAACTTAAGTCTTCCCTACTCTCAGCCTGACCCTAACACAGCCTTCCTGCAGCCTAACCCAAAGACTTCCCTCCCCGCAGCTTAACCCTAAGACTCCCCTAACTATAGCCTAACCGGAAGACTCCCCTACCCACAGCCTATCTCTAAGACTCCCCTCTCCGCAGCCTAACCCTAAAACTCCCCAAAGAGTCCTACTCACCTGTCTGATCGGGTCTGTAGCGGTGTTTCCAAATGAATAAATGGGTAAGTATCAGCATACTTTTTTTTTCAGAATAGCCCTATTTTCGAAATAGAGACAATAAGGCTATTTTTATTGTACGTATATTTTTAGTGCATTCGCATTATCACTGAAGTGCTCGCACAAAGCACAGGCATCATTTCCAATTACACATAACTGTGTAGTTTGATCACTGAGGCTGGATAGTGCTTGGCTGCGCTGGGCCTGTGTGCAGCCTGCCTTGCTGGCAGTAGTTGGGTGCACTTCTGGATCTCCTCCCATTATGTGTGTCTGTGTTGCAGGATGTGTTTCTTTATGCACTCGGCTCTGGATAAGCCCGTGTGCGGATGATGTTATGGAGAAGGTGACGCGCTCGTATTTGAACCAAAAGTTAACCCATGGAGCACTGTGCCCTTTTAAATACTCAGGCCACCGTACATGTGATGGCGGGAGGGAGGTGGACCTGGCCACAGGGAGTTCTTTGTACTGTAAATAATACTTCTCGCTGTGCTCCTGGCCAGGGGACCAAGGGAAGCACACACGTCTTCCTGCACAGGCTCTGCAGCTCCTCTCAGGCTCAGTGCTTTCTTGTGATGTATAATTTTACGAGACAATAAATGTACAAAGTGTTTGGTAGTAAATATGTTACAATAAAAAAGGACAACAGAATAGTATCTATAAAATACTTCATCATTTTCATGTAACTCAGAGATGTCTACAGTATTTATTAATCCAACCCTTTTACCGCTTATTTAATGATTTTATCCGTGTTACCTTGCATATTCCAACAGTAAGAATGTCTCAGTGTTAACAATACATCTCTTATCAATATTATCCCTCACAGAAACGCGACGGCCAGTTCACAGTGATCCAGTTAGTGGGGATGCTGAGAGGTATTGCTTCTGGGATGAAATACTTATCGGACATGAACTATGTCCACAGAGACCTGGCTGCCAGGAACATCTTAGTCAACAGCAACTTGGTTTGTAAAGTCTCTGACTTTGGCCTCTCTCGTGTTCTTGAGGATGACCCTGAGGCAGCTTATACTACAAGGGTAAGTTTAATAAAACATCGCACTCAGGCCAGATTTACTAAGCTGCGGATTTTGGAAAAGTGGAGATGTTGGCTATAGCAACCAATCAGATTCTAGCTCTCATTTTCTTTTTACATACTACAGAATGTCAGCTAGAATCTGATTGGTTGCAATGGGCAAAATCTCCACTTTTCCAAACTTGCAGCAAATCTGGCCCATCGGTCTTTATGCAATAGCTATCTTCACAATACAATTAATGTAAAGTATGACTACTAATAATTCAATCCTTAACTTCAGTGGTCCCCTCCCAGTGTGTTTTCTTACATATTACTCAGTATATTCCTGCATGTACTTGCATGCACTTATTTATCCGTGTTATCTTTATCGATATTAGCTTCCCCTAGTGCTCTTTCTGTACAACGCTCTATTTTAGGGTTCTTCATTAAAGTTTATTCTCCCCCTCTACTAGGGAGGTAAAATTCCTATTAGGTGGACAGCACCAGAAGCCATAGCCTACCGCAAGTTTACATCGGCAAGTGACGTGTGGAGTTACGGGATCGTGATGTGGGAAGTGAATTCATATGGAGAGAGACCGTACTGGGAAATGTCAAACCAAGATGTGAGTTATGTGATGGAATCTCTTCACTATGCAAGTAATCACATGCACCTGATTATCACGACATTTAGAGATAAGGGGTCGTATTCACAGATCCGTTTACATGTGGAGCTGCGTGCGTATTTTTAGGTATGTTTTAATAGCGCATGTGTAGTAACTTTATATAAGTTACATAGAATATACGCACGTAAGTACTTTAGGCACGGACATATGAATCGCACTTGGGGCGGCGTTGAGTTATGTACTTGAAAAGTTACGTGAAAGAGGGTGGGGGGGGCATTTAAATGAGCCTTTGAGGGTGCGGTTAGATTGAATCGCACGTACAGAATACATATACGCATGTAAGTACACACGTAAAGTTAGAGGTGCTTGAAAGGGGAGTGTCAGGAGTGTTGGTGGGTGTTGGCGTGCGTATAATTGCGTTCTTTGGAAAAAACGCATCTCTGCATACGGCCCATGGTAACTTGACATGAAGGTACACAAAGATGCCTTTCCCATATTATTAGTTTATATAATGTGTCAGGAAGTTTTACATTGTTACTGCATGTAAAAGCAGGCAGCAGAAGTCATTTCAGACAGAAGTCTTAATCTGGCCCTATGTTTGTGCTGAGGGACAGCCTTTTACTAAAGCAGCATAGCCTGCAGCCCTGGCATACCGCGTGGACACACTGCTTGAACTTATAAGGGCCAGGGAGGGCCTTGGGCAGCTTCTCAGTGTGCCCTATGGGAAAGATGGCCCTTTATTGTCTTAAAGGTTTGCACCTGCAAGTTATAGAAAGAAAGAGAAAAAATGTCTGCATAGGTATTAAAAAATTATAAAGTTATTCCAATATGAAATGAAGGTAAATAAATAGCTACATTTAAAAAAAAGTTGTTGATTTACCTTTAAACAAAGACCACACCGAATTTTTTATTTTTTTTGCAACATCCTAATTAAATGGCAATTAAGTCCTGCAATTAGGCGGCAGCGAATTGATAAAATATAGCTGCAACACTAATAAAATAGCCATCAGTGTCAGCCAACTGGGAACAAATAGATAGTCATCATCATTATTGTGCTTGGTTACAGCAGTTCTTTGGTATTCGCAAGAATTAGCCTCCTAATGGGTTTATCTGACGATGCACACAGACGTATATTTGTATTGCAGTTCTGCCATTATGAAACTACTGTTCCCGGCTTATATGGACATGTTAAAAAGAAACTAGATCATGATAAACAGAAAATGATATGAAATTGCAAATGCTGGCCAATAAAAGAAGCATATATCAGCCTCTGAATAAGATCTGGCTATTGTAAGGTTATAGTGGTCTTCATATGAGCTCTCTTGCAAGTCCATTCAGATTTTAGTTATAGTCAGTATACTACATTGATCGTACTTACGAGTGCCATAGGGCTACATTATCTAACTATCGCCCTCCCCAGCTAATCTAAATCCCTCCCCCTCCCACTTCTGTCTAAACACTCTCCAATGTGCCATTACGCCGCCTCTTTCCTACTAAACCACTCCTTTATAGATCTTTATAGAACACACAGGCAATCTATGTACCTAACTGGTATGCAGATTGCGTATATTACCTACCACGCAGAAGCTTCTTATGTGTAAATACCGGTCTCAGTCACTACAATAGAAAGCAACTCTAATATTTTACATTCACTTTATGCACTGTAGTGACAGAAAAGTTCTTAAAAATAAACAAAAATAAATAGTATACCGATCTACTTCAAGAAAATAGCAGAACATACAAGGCTATGAGCAGTCAGGTTTCTGATAATTAGTACTAGCTGTAGAGCAAACACAAGACTGAACCGTGGTGTGAAACTGTTATTAATGTACTACTGGTTCCATGCTGTCTCCTGGATAACTCCTTTATTAGTGAAGGATTGTCTGCTACTGGCTTCAGTAATCATTGGTACTTCAGGTGTTGTGAAACTTCAAGACCCATCATCATTTGCCAGGTAAATACTATGCATCTGCTGTTGGAACATAATGGGACTTGTAGTTTCACATCATCTTAAAAATATAAGGTGTAATATAAGACTTTAGACAGGGGTAGTAGTTTACTGGTTTCATAACAAGGAGGCAGGAGGCATGAATCTGGACACAGCTTGAGTCTGGGCTCGAGTCTGTATGCCACTCTCAGCTGCTGGCAAAGTATTTATAAATAGCTTTCAGCACACAATACATGGAGAACTGAGCCCTGTCTTATCTGCCGGTCTCTGACAGCTTGCTTAGTGTTCCGTAAGTGCAGGGTGGCAGCTGTCATAGAACCCTCTCTCCTTCTGGGCCCTGTAGCAGTGGCATCCACTGTGGATATGCCAGGTATATATTGCATAATATTAAATGTCTTATTCTAAACGGAATTCTTAATATTTGAACAATTCGTTTGTATATTTGACTTAAAACAAGTTTTATTCCAAAAATGTCCATTAAAAGAGCAGATTTAAAATGTAAGAATTTCTAAAGAAAAAACGAAATATTATATATTTATGATATATTATATTACAGTGCTGTGCAATGTTATGTTATTTCACTTAACACTCAGGAACTATAGCACATAAAAGAGGATTAAAAGAACCATTGTATCTGCATTTCAGCTATTTATCTTTGCTCATTTTATTATACTATGAGGACAATAGCTCTTCAGTCCATTCTTTATCAACATGTATTTTACCTAAAACAGAAGTGAATGGAGTGTTCTGGATTTTAGTGTAAATGATTTTCTATTTAGAGCATAAAGCAAATGAATGTCTTTTATCAGAAAGAGAAGGGCAAATACTTATTAGGACAACTATTAATCACATCAAAGGTTTACATCTTTTCAGTAAAATGAAACAGGATAATGATGTCTATTGAAATGGTCTAGATCAAGAGAAATGTAATGAATGGGTCTGGCTTAATGGTGTTTAATTCATAAACCATATGTCATTTATTTGAACATTTCTTCCTAGGTAATTAAAGCAATTGATGAAGGATACCGCCTGCCACCTCCAATGGATTGCCCCGTGGTGTTACATCAGCTTATGTTGGATTGCTGGCAAAAGTGTCGAAGCGACAGGCCTAAGTTTGGTCAAATTGTCAACATTCTGGATAAATTCATACGCACCCCAAGCTGCTTAAATGAACTCGCCAACAGCTCTGAATGGTGAGAGGGAGAAAATGATACATATACTAATAATTTATTTGACGTTTCTAATGCTAACCATACTGGGCCTGGTACTGATTTAATAACAGATTTTCTCAGTATGTTCTGCGGATGCACAGTGCATAGAATTCTGCATCAGAACGCATTTATCCGCGGGATTCTGCCACAGCATGGGAGGGGCCCACTACGATTCAGTATTCTGCATGCACACACATGCGTATAGAATACATCAGGTAGGGCCCTGTGCATGGCAAGCATTGGGGTCCTGTTCTCCTTCATGCAGAATTTGGGATTCCATACGGAGTCCGCTGTAATCCGGTCCCCTGACCTATTTGCTTTCCTTTCAAATAAAAGTGACTGCTATCTAGCAATAGGTGTTATTTTATTAGACCCGGGAGATGCGATGAGTTTGTTTATTAGAAAGTGATGAAAGTATTAGGTGTCTAGACAATCACAACACAGGCCAGACCCAGAGCTGCGTTTCCATTACGTTTCAAGACGTAGCGTATTTACTATGCACAACTCCTATTTGCTCCCCTCGCTCGTACGTACTTTGGCCATTTTACTCTTGCCAAAACCCACCTTAACTTTACCCAGCGTAAGTACAGACGTATGTACAGGCTGTACGTATGTAACTGTCTAAGCCCGCACATACTGCTGGTTTTAAATGCCTACCCCCGCCTCCGAAGCGTAATTACGGGTGTCGTATGGGTGGCACGCCCCCTCGTTCATAGTTACGCAGTTGATACTAGGCTGGTACATACGTTCAGAGTTACGTGGCGTAACATCATGCGCAGTACATACTAATAGGCGATTTTACTTCAGAGGCTAGCGTAAAATCACTCGCATACGTAGTTCTGGATCTAACCCTACATTTGTAAATCGTCCAATTCAAACAATAAAATGTATATTATGTCCCAGGTGTGCAGTAAACGTGAATCACTAAGAAAACTCATATCTAGCAAACACAGGAATCATTTGCTCTATAATTTGTTGTGTGTCATTCATTGCATTAAAGGCAGACATATTGTGGGTCTATCCGCAGCAGCAGCAGATTTCTGATAGCGAACCAAACGAGGCTAAAATTATGCCCTGGTCCCGCGGAAAATGGGGCTGCTATGTAACTGAGGATCATATATAAGGGCTTCTACTATACAATACTCATAGTAAGTGTGGTGGCTTGTCCCGCCTCACTGTCAGAAAGCACAGAAGCCTGGATCCTGATTGTCTGTATCTGTGCTGGAAGCATTATATCGGCACATGCACTGTATTGATATGTGGATGTTTTCTATATGCAGGATGCAGTCCGGTCCCCAGTGTCTAGCTCTAGGGACCATCTTCACACTTAAGAAGCAGCTGCTTGTTAAGTAGGGTCTTTTCCGTAATGCGTAGTAGGTCATTTATGCAATCTACATACCACTTATGTATGTAGATTGACTCTGTGCTGTCTTTAAAGATGGCATGGAGTAGTTAAGTCAGAAGGCGTGCTAATGCCGCCTCGGGGTGGACTTAGGTAGAAGTGGAAGGTGGGAGGGATTTAGATTAGCCGGGGAGGGTTTCTCTGTGTGTGTAAGTTGCTTCTTAAGAAGGAAAATATTCACAGTTACTTAAGGAAGCCCTGTGGCAGGTCGAGGAGCAGTACGGGTGAGTTCGCACTTATCTCACTCTTAATTGGGATACGATACGGTCCTAAGTCATGAAGATCCTCAATCTTGTCACCAGATTAAGGTTTATAGTAGAAAACCTTTGACAATTGCTGGGTGTGCTAGCCTTATGCTTCTAATGTGAATGAAAAATGTCACGCTTGTATATGATTTATGACTGCAAATTCTGGAGCATCTCTAATGTTAGGTGCAGCTGACTAATGTATGTGATAATAATGTGATTCCATACTTCTTTACAGGCAAGACCCAAATATGCAGGATACATTTACAGTGACCAGCGTGGAGGAGTGGCTAGAAGCAATTAAGATGACGCAGTATATAGAACTCTTCACAATGGCTGGATACGTGACCCTAGATTCAGTGTTGTACCTAACCGACAGGTAGGAGCTGAATGGATTGTACTGATTTATATATATATATATATACACACATCTGATTAATTAATTGCTGTAAATTATGATACAACCTGAGATCTTTTGCAATAGATTACAAAGATGCGTAATTTTACATATGACTGTAATCAAACATTTTCAACGTTACTTTTCACGTCCATGTTAATATATACAATGACAATTTCTACCATCAATATTTAAGTACAGACGGGAAAAATATCTGATTGCAACTAATCTGCTAAACAAATACTAAAAGGAGTAATTATCTCCACACAAATAAAATATTCTTCATATGGAAGCAGTGACAGCATTTTATTGACGTTCCAGGAAGCCTTGTTCTGTAATGCATCTATTGAATACATTGTTTATGATAGTTATTAGTAAATCGTCTTTTTTTTTTTCTTGTTTTTCCAGCGAACTCTGCAAAATTGGTATCACGTTAGCCGGCCATCAGAAAAAAATCCTGTCCAGCATACAAAACCTTCAGGCGCTAGGAACACACGTACAAATCTAGTAGCATCCCGGCATTCACCATGTCCTCGATACTCTACAAGGGATGTGCTGTGCACTACCAGAAGCAGTATAGTCCGAGCCGCAATGATGTAGCTGAACTTTCAATTATTCAAGCACTGCAGGGAATAATGCTCTGTACCCAAGCATATACATGGGGAAACAGTCTGGACTGCTATCTATGGTGCCTTTGGATAGGTGTTGTGGATGGAGTTAAAAATAAAAAAAGGAAACTGCCAAGCAACATAACACTACAGTATGTCAGGCCCTTGTTGGTGATACAACATAGTGGAAAGTGTTGATGCGACATAATATTTTCTGTGTTATGGAAAATGTTGTTGGACTGATCAGTGGATAGGGCTTACTTCACAATGTTCTACAAAGGAAGGACCAATCTCACACCCTCTGTGAGCTATTCCTTATCTAACAGGGGTTGGTAAACCTAAGTCATTACTCTTCTACAAGCAGATCACAGAATGGCACCTTCTCTCCTTGTACCCATTAACATGCAATCCATAAGATATTATTATTTGTAGCAAATAATTCAAGCTCCCCTACTGAAATGCTTTAGAATGCATACTATCTCTGCATATATTTGAATAAACAATGCATAGATCCCGATTCTCTGTTTTTGCGGTTTGTAGTCACCAGGCGTGTACTAGGTCACGCTGCATTGTCCAGAAAGTCAATAAAAGCCATGTAGCGTTTGTATTGCTTTGATGGTCGTGTCTTTCAATGAGAGGAACCACAGCGGACGTGAAAGGAAGTCTTGGTATTAAATGCATTTGTGTCAGGTTCTGCTTATCAAGCTCAAGGATATTGTAGCAAATCGTGAATCCTATGTGCTTCATTGTCTGAGGTTCAGTGCTTAAGTGGTTCAATTCTCTACCACTCGCACAGATGTGGAATGCAACATATTTCAGATATTTCTTTTCATCTACAGAGGCTCAGCCCGTGCAATGGAAATCTCACCCCTTTCATCATCAGCAAATTGACTTTTTTTTTCATGTCAAAGATGTCATAGGGTGTGTTTGTGTGTAAACAACGGCATATTTCGTGACCCAGCTGCAGGGACGTTGTGTTTGTGACTCTATTCAACTAATAAAAAGAAAATTTGGATTTGTAAATAGAGTTAGAACAAGTCTGTCAAGCATACACATTGTCGCACAACTCTCCTATGTCGGGTGTGTACACAATGCTGTGTTCATTTTGTGTGCCATAAATAAATGTTATGCCCTGTTTCATTGTGAAGGAGATTACCGTGATGAAAATGTGCAATGCAGGTCGCAACCTTTCCTCCATGAAATGTCGGCGGATCTGGTCCTGTGCCAAGCTCCTCCTACTGCGCGAGGAAGTGACGGTATTGTTAGTACAGAGCGGTCATGTGCACCTGGTACTGTACAAAATCTTGTACAAAACACTAAATTGTACTAATGTGGGATTTTTTTTTATAAATATATAAATCTCTATATATTGTACATATGTATATATCTTTCTTTTGAATGTTAATAAATCAACCGAACCATAACACACAATAAATACGGGTTCATTATTTATGTGCTGAAAGTATTTAAAGTAAACCATCGTTTCATGCATTGTTAATTTCTATTGACTAATTCATTTGGATGGCAGGAACAGAGATTACCGTTCCACAAGACGAGGTTTCTATAAAGGCTACAAAACAACGTTTATTTCAGGTGTCTGACGTCAGAGCAAATAAAGTCACATTAAATGAAACAACAATAAGTTTTGTTCCATTTGTTGTATATCTATAAAAGAGAGAAAATGAACCTAAATATAACCACTGG
>WWET01002220.1:196175-209779 GCA_011038615.1 Limnodynastes dumerilii
ATAATATTGCCCGAAACACTTCAAAATTCATCCTGCTGCTTTTGTCAGCAGTCACATTATCAATAAATACAAGGGAACCAGTTCCATTGGCAGCCATACATGCCCACGCCATGACACTACCTACATATACACCTACCTCCTGGAGAGTGTCTTTAATTTGGCCAACTGTTGCGAAGGGGGTTTTTCTTCGCCAGGGAAAAAATTCTTCTGTCATCCACCACAGTTGTTTTCCGTGGTCTTCCGCGTCTTTTGGTGTTGCTAAGCTCTCCAGTGCATTCTTTCTTTTTAAGAATGTTCCAAACAGATGATTTGGCCACACTTAATGTTTTTGCTATCTCTCTGATGGGTTTCTATTGATTTTTCAGCCTAATGATGGCTTGCTTCACTGATAGTGACAGTTCTTTGGATCTCATATTGAGAGTCGACAGCAAGAGATTCCAAATGCAAATGTCACACCGAGAATCAACTCCAGACCTTTTACCTGCTTAATTGATGATGAAATAACGAGGGAATAGCCCACACTAGTCTATGAAATAGCTTTTGAGTCGATTGTCCCATTACTTTTGGTCCCTTAAAAAGTGGGAGGCACATATAGAAACTGTTGTATTTCCTACACCGTTCACTTGATTTGGATGTAATTACCCACAAATTAAAGCTGAAAGTCTGCAGTTAAAGCACATCTTGTTTCATTTCAAATCCATCGTGGTGGTGTATAGAGCCCAATATTTCTGGACCTGACTGTACATGAGGCCAGATCCAGACCTACGTACACTAGCCACTGAAGTAAAATCGCCCATTAGTATTTACTGCTCATGTGCGCGGCAGATGTTATGACACGTAACCCTGGATGTACGTACCATCAGTGTAACTACGAACGAAGGGGCGGGGGCATCTATACGACACCCATAGTTACGCTTGGTTGGCGGAGGGAGGCATATAAATCGTACAGTATGAGCCGGGTTAGTCTGTTATGTACGTGAATCCATTACATACATCAGTACTTATACTTTGAAAAGTTAAGGTAGGGTTTGGGAAGTGTAAAAAGCCCAACGAATGTACAAGCGAGGGGAGTGCCTAGAAAATACGCTAGCGTAAATACATGACATGATGTGACATAACAAGCACTTGGTCTGGATATACCCCATGGTCTCAGACAAACAGTGATACATTTGGAGGGGTGGCGAGTGGAAGAGGGATGAAGGTTAGAGAAAAGAGGAAATTTTAGTCTTTAATTTCTCTGATAAAGTACTTACGAATGTGGAACTTAGTTTGTTAAATTGAGAACTGTTTTTGTACCGACTACCAAGCATGATGAGTTTTCTTGAGAAGTGGAAGCTTTTAGATTACTTAAATTGCGGGATAATTTTAAAGATTCTACACCTAAACTTACAAATAACTCATTTAGGGCCATCTATTAAGACTTTTGTAAAAATGTTGGAAAATGGCACTATGAATGAACCTGCACCTGATTGTTTATATAGCCTTGAAAAACTTATGGACAGATCTGAATTTAATTGTCTGGCCAGACGACAAAGGCGGAACTGAATGCACTATGGATCCAGAATCCCTCAGGCTTTCCATACATGTCCATCTGACGGTGAACGCCCCCTGTCACTCCCCTCTCTCGTGCGGGCTTAAGCCTGCCGTAACTAAAGCATGTAGATTAGCGGTCCGTACGACTGCTGATCCACATTAGTGTGGTCTACCCCTCCCACGCTGTACAATTACCATGCTTACCCTCGCCAACTTTAGCGGGCAGAGGGGAAGCACAGCCCATTTCTTCTGAAAGGGCATCGTACGGAACTAACTTCAATATGATGCTAGGAGGGCGTATGCAGTTATAACATACAATACAAGAAAGAACGTGATACTATTATGTCCAGTGCAGTGAAAAAACAGATAATCACGCAAGATGTAGCGGGATTTCCTATCACTGACTACCCAAAAAACTTTTATTTTATACTTTGCCTAAGGTACACAAAAGTTTAACATCACTTCCTGGTCGTCCCATCATATCTGCTATGAGTTCACTGTTATGTAATGTGTCCAAATATTTAGCCTTTCAATTACAACCATGTGTACAAGGGGTGAAATGTTATCTTCATGATGCCACTGACTTCCTTGAAAAGTTAAAGAACATTACAGAGCTTCCATCTAATTGTATGTTACTTACTATGGACATTTCTAGCCTCTATGGGCTTGATCCAGACATCGGTATGACAGGAGAATTATGCAAGCTGGTTGCGTATTTCCCCTGTCAGGTAACATGTGCGCATGTGTACAAACATGTTACGCAATTGTACCGGCAGGCGTACCTAACTTTGTTAAGTATGCCTGGCGATACGCAAAATGGGCTGACCCCTAATTTACGCCAGTCATATCTCTGCCGTAGAGGCGGGGATAGACATTTAAATTAGGGGGCGGGGGAAGCCCCGTTATGACGGCCGCAGACCTAGTCATAATATTTAAGGTAGGAATCTGGACACGTAAGTGTCCATCTTCCCTACTGACAGCGGGGAGTGCAGGGGGCGTGCATTCCCCGCTATGCGCGTGTACTTACTGACCTCCGCACACATGAAAAGCGTGTGCAGGTCAGGATCTAGCCCTATATCTGTATCCTGCATAGGGAAGGTTTAGAGGCAATACGCTGCTTTATTGAGAATAATCGCCTATATGGAGGCCTGGACATCACCTTTTATTACATCTTCTTGAATTAACTTTAAAGGGAAATGATTTTCTCTTCTATGGGGCTACTACTTGTCATTGGTGGGTTGCGCGATGGGAATTAGTAAAGCCCCGGCTTTTGCAAATACCTTTATGAGCATTTGTGAAGAAACACATCTATATAGTGATCTGAGATTTCAAGGAGCTTTATTTTATGTCGATGTATTGAAGATCTATTCTTAATTTGGCAGATGGATATTTCTTTTTTCCTACAGCTATTGAATGAATTGAATAACAATTCTTCTCCAATCAAGTTTACACATAATAAGGATACCACAGAAATACATTATCTGGATGTATGTATTTCTATTATTGATGGTTCCTTACGGACTTGTGTATATAACAAACAAATTGATCATAATAACCTGCTCCATGCTGCCTCATTCTACCCACGTACTTTGTAATATGGCTTACCTTATGGGACTGTGGCCCCACTGGGCCTCAATGAAATGTTGAATTTTTCATGTATTTTGTGACTGACTGTTTCTCTATTTTCCATTGTCTGAATATTGACCTACTGACGTATTCTGAGGTGAACAAATTTATGTCCATTTGTATAGACTCTTTATTTGCCTTGTATTTAATTTCACATGGGCTTTGATTTTGGTACCAGACAGGGTACACCGTATGTAAACATTGGGATTCTAGTTCTGTGACATAATAAATTTAGGGAAGATACCAAATGTGATGTTTGTGATAATTAATGATGGTATATATATATATATATATATATATATACATTTGATTGTGTTTAATCAGTATATTTATTCTAATACTATCTGTCTCCTATATAATGGGAAAAAATATGGGTGAAAGTAATTTCAACCTTTTTAATTATCTGCATTTATCAATTTTTCTTTTCCTTCCTATCAAAATGTATGGTTGGCAATGTGGATCTTTATATAATTTGGTACCCAAGTATCATAGCGCTTTAGGCACTTTAGTATACTCGTGGTTATTCAAGGATATTCATTTGGGGATGACTTTCATTGGAAGCGAATGTTATTTATATCTTTAATCCACATTTTTGCATGTTTCTTCATCTAAATGTGTAACCATTGTCTGAAGAAGGAAGGACCACATCATAGAATTGTATTCACTGTCCGTTATTTATTGATTTATTTCCAGTTGTGCAGTCTTACAAAAATCTGCTTTCTATTTTGCAGCCTACAATGTAAACTTTGTTTTGTTTCCCAGTAATACTTATGTATCAGAAAAATACGGTATGGTAAAATAAAAAGTGGATTTATTCTCATAGAAGACTGCTAGTCCTCACTTTTATTTAACTCAGAGAGAGAGAGAGAGAGAGAGAGAATATGGGAAAGTTGCCAAATATGCTTCTATATTATTATTATTATTATTGTTGTTGTTTTTGTTATTATTATTATTATCAGTCACAAAAGACACATGGTTACACTTGAGTAATAATACAAATGATAAATTAATAGGTTAATAGAGCGTACATTAAACATAAACCTTAAACATGAAGGAGAACAAATGTGTTATTGAGTCTGTAAGAAAAAGTATATAAAATAGGACAGACAATATTCTACAAATGTTTATAAAGGAATGAGTTTTTCTATGTATATGAATCTTTGCACTGTGCAAGCAAGAAGATAAAGCAATTATGCAGTCAGCAATACTACCATAATGTTCCAATGTCTCTATATAAGATGTTTAGAGACATTGATCTGTACGGTTAGCAGAATTGCAGCTAATCTTTTATGACATAAGACTTTAATTTTTACAAGTACACTTATTAAATTGATAAGCTTATAAATTCCATTCCATGACAGCTATAGAATGCAGTATCTTTCTGATACCACACTAAGTGTATCTTACACTGCTTCAACAATGAAATCAATATTTGCTACATTGGGAAATAGTTTTAACTTACATTTAAGAACCCCAGAGAATCAGAGGAGACATAAATCTGTTAGAAAGGCCATTTGTCATACAGGGTGTAATATACTAAAAGCCTCTGTACCAGCTAAACCAAAACTATAGCTAAATATTGTCTTACAAGATATATTTATACATATATATGAGGCCAATATTATGTTATATGCAATAGCTAGATGCAATTGGGCTGGTTCAGAGATCGTAGCAAAAAAAGGATTTATACCTTGTCACACCGTAGCACAATGTCAGAGTCACATATTATCTTTATTTTTTGAAAATACTTTGTCTTTGGTTAAATAATGAACAGCTTTATTTTTAAAATACAGTTTAGTCTACAGATTAAAATTTTGTCCCCTGCCCCTTTCAACACATTGCAATAGGTGTAGTATGTGTGTGCGATGGGAGCAGCCCTTTTTCTAAAGAGCCTTGAAGAAGCAAAACAATCGATCCCCAGAACACCGAACACGGTGCTCCAAATGGTAAGTATTAAATCTAACCCCAACCCTTTCCCTAACCCTCCCCTTTCTTGACCCTAACCTTAACCCTTCTTTCCCCACAGCCTGACCCTAGGACTTCCCTTCCATGGGCTGTATCCAGACCTAGATAAGTGCTTGAACTTAGTTACTCCTGGGCTAAACCATGTTGATTGCAGGGAGGTCATATTTCATCTGTTGCAAACAGTATTAGAGTTGAGAGGTGATGTTTCCTATCCCAAGTCTAAATAACAGTGTGATAGTAAAGCTGGTCAGTATCTGTGTGCAGTAAGCAATTCAAAGATATATCCCTGCATGCAAAGAATACAATTAACTTGACTCTCCCTGAAATCAACATGGTTTAGCCCAGGAGTAACTAAGTTCAAGCACTTAACTAGGTCTGGATCCAACCCCATGACCCTAACCCTCCCTTCCACAAAGCCTAACCCTAAAAGTTACTCACCTCTTTGGTGGGGTCTGCGGCGGATGCCACGTGTCCAGCAGCTTCCAAAAAAGAATGGGTAAGTATGCTGATCGGCCTACTTATCCATTCTTAAAAAAAACATGGAAAATTCTGACTTTTGGAAATAGAGACAGAAAAAAAATCAGTTTTTGGCTGTCTCCATTTCTAAAAGACAGCATTCGCAGCGGGGACTCCCACAAGTTGCTTAACTTATTCCGGAGTAGAGATCAAGAACAGAGCGGAGGAGAGAGCGTGGACAGAGCAGAGTGTGTGTGAGAGGAGTGGTGGGGATAACAATTACTGAAGGTCTTAGCTTCTAGCTATGCCTTGTTTGTGCCAGTTATAGTTATTACCATTTTTTTTGTACAAATTTGTTTTGTGCAAAATTGCCAAAATCAGTAATACTGGACCCAATAGCAGTTTTTAAAGAGTATCCAGCAATGCTGCTTAGCTTTGACTACCCTCCCATTTCTATCCCCCCCTCCCCCCAAAAAAAGTAGATCGAACGCCTCTATCCCAAGAAGGGCACTATATGGGGAGTATCAGACAATACTTGCACAAAGTTTAACCAATTTTTTCAATATACATAGAAGAGAATGTAAATGAATTATGCTGGTCTGTTAGGTGACTCGACACAAAATACCATACTTACACTAAATATCAATTTCTTTTAAAACACATATTATTTGCATGGCTTATATCCAAGGTCAGGATGCATTTGAATGAGGCCTGTAGACTGCATTCTATAAAACCTAAAGCTGCTAGATAGAGAAATCTGGGTTTATATTATCATATTAAGTCTATAAATGCCAAAAAACTCCTTTACAGAAAGAATTTAAAGCCCAAATAAGTCTAATAGATGTCCAATAATTTAATATTGCCATTTAAATTCCAATAAAATTAGGACTGGCGATATCATCAGTTACTGGAAGTAGTATAAGATCCGGCTGCATGTCTTTTATAAGTGAAGAAGGTTACAATGTAATGTATTCTTTATCCGAAACTCACCAGGCTCTTTCTGAGCAAGATCAGCCAGTCTTAATTAAAGCGTAACATACGACCTTCTATTGTGGCTGAACCAAGTGCTGGGGATACAATTACATTAATAGCTAGAAATAGGATGGGAAAAGCAGTATTTATTCTGTGCAAACACAAGCCAAGAATCTATAAAATATGTTAATCAAGATATGGAGGAAAGGAAAGATACCAATAAAGTGATATAAAGTACTAATGGCAATAACAAAGCTTTAATATACTCAGCTTGACTGCCTCATATATTCTGAAACCCTCTGCTAAGCCAAGAACTAAACAGCAAATGTACTGTAATAATGGGGGACCAGATCCTGAATAACACAAAATGGGGTCATTTTTTGATTGCAATGATCGTAAAACGCCCGTTTTTGGTACTGAGGGGCACATGCAGACGCCGCAGTACCAGGACGGGATTTAGAATTCTGCATCCAGATCCTTCCTGATGACAGGGCAGGAAAGAGCTGGAAGCAGAAGCACTGTGTCACGGTCTGTGGCGGCAAGCGCAGCACTTACCTGACCACAAGCCGTATGGCAGCAGCTTCCTCACTCTCCAGCCCTCCAGAGGTTCCTGCAAGGGTCTCCATTAGAGCATGTGTGCTTGTGTCTGGGATTAGGCATCTGCATCATTACCTCTCTGGTGCATAAGCGTCGCCATCTTGCCTCCTGTCAGGTGATTCCCAGCAGCCATTCAGGTGCTCCTCTGCGCACACATGATTCCTCCAGCCAATCTGTGCACTGGGCGGACTATTTAAACTCTGTGCTCAGTCCATGCTGTGCCCAGATCAACTTGGTCTTCTAGGAATGACTTGTTCATGCTAGGTGCTTGGATCTCTGCTCCTGCAATCTGGTAATCCTGCCTGCCTTGCATTGCTGCACCACTGGTCCCAGCAGTGCCTAGCATCTGGTTCAAGTCACTTTCCTATATAGTTTAGCCTACTGTTGCTACCCAGTCAAGCCTAATTAGCATCAAGCTCAAGCATACTGTTGCTATACGCTTTAGCCTACTGTTGCTACCCAGTCAAACCTGCCTAGCATCAAACTCAAGCATACTGTTGCTATACAGTTTAGCATACTGTAGCTACCCAGAACTGCCTGGTCCTGGTCTCAAGCCCTGGTCCTGCTGTCCCAGTTCCGCTGTCCTGGGTCCTTTTCTGGTTCCAGTTGCTGTGGTCCTTGCAGTCCGGTCCAGTAGCCTTGCGGTCCAGCCTGTACCAGCAACCTGGTCCTGTCTTCACGCCAGTCCAGTCCTGTCTTCATGCCAGTCCTGGTACAGCTTGCTTCTGACTTCAGTCCTGATCCAGTCAGTTCTTGACCCTGTTATCCAGCTATCAAGCTACCCAGCTATCCTGAACTTTGCACTCAAGTCCACCATAATCCGGCCACCAATCTGCTACTCTCTGGATTCACCCCTCACTCTATTCCACTACCATTTACTCTGTCTTGTGCAACCATCCTTATTAAAAGTCACTAATTCTACTTCACTTCTCCTCGTCTGTTACTTCCCTGGAAACCCGGGACAGATCCCACCATTCCTCGTGGTTCGTGACACACTGTGGGAGGGGAAGGGATGTAAATTGTACAGTAAGCACAGCATTTACATATTTACACACTGCTGCAATATGAAAGGTAGAGTCCTGGGAGAGTAATGCTGAATGAGCGAGGAGAGTGGTTAGAACGCAGCAGGAAATGGGCAGTGGCGCTCCGGTCTAGGATCAGGAGACAGAACAAGTTGCTTTGGATCTCATTGACAGCAGCGCATGTGTGAGAGACATGTTCCCAGGACTGATCTAGAGTTCTGGTCTAGAACCATTTCCCATATCAGGACGGGAAACACAGAGTGCTTCCGCTATATATGAAGGGGACATTTGGAAACAGTACAGGGGATGTGTAATAAGCTCCCTTCATACTACTTAGATTTCTGCACTGTCACATTTTCAGTGTGGGTGGCAAGGAAGTTTTAAGGTAGGGGGGGCATGTCACCAGTCTGTACAAGCAAGGTGAGTCTGCACAGAGTGAACTCCCGTCACTCCCCTCTCTCGTGCAGACTTTAGGTGACCACAAGTGCAGATCAGCACTCTGTCCAATCGCTGATCTTATTATCATTCAGATATTGGTACTGGTATACAGGGCTCTTACAGGAGCTCTGCTAGGTCTAGCAATGGCACTGTCTAGTATGTAATAGGAAAGTGAGAGCTAGAATCTGATTGGCTGCTATGGGCAGCAACTCCACTTTTCCAAGCCCACAGCTTAGTAAATCAGGCACCATGTCACATGATCATAGTATTTAGCCAATTTTATTGATGTATTGTACACTTCTTAATACACAATATTTGGGGCATGTTCAAAAGGCAAAGGCTACATGGGAAAATAATGTGTATTTGGGCTGTGAGCTGTGTGTGATCTGAGGATTCTAAATCCTAAAAAGCAGTACCTTACTTTTATTTCACATAGTGATACTATAGATGTAGGCCATTTAGATAAAACAATTCTCTGCTAGGCATAATTTAGTGCAGAATAGTTTTGCGGTTACTATCCTATAAGTATATATCCATTTATTGCTAATTAAAACAGAACTAACTGGCTTATTATAAGAACACGTTCACTGAAGGCATCCAATTAGCTGTCAATGGAGATCCGTTGAGGAATATCTGGCGTCCACATTGCCATTAAAACAGCCGAATTTCACATGGAGCGCGTGGAATTCGGCTGATGTGGTATAGATCCGGTCCATAGTTCCAGATCCGGCATCAGGGGGAGACAGCCAGGAGTACTGCTCAGAGCTGGCCAATGCACACGGAAGCTGTTAAAGCAGGTCTGCGACACCCCACCCCCTATGTCATCAATGACGTCACATGGGGGGCAGGGCCTCACGGCTGTGTCCATGGCCCCGCATTTTCTGGCGGCGGCCCTTCATAATTCTGATATGGCCAGAAACTACAGAGGGCTGAATAGGTGTAGTGCTTACCTTTGGTAGATGTACACACAGCTGCTGCTGAGACAATGACAAGTGCATGATAGTAAGGGCCATAATTATAGTCTAGGATATTGTAATAGCTTCCTGGATATCACATGCTATGTCATGGTTTAAAGGTGAGGGCTGCCCATGACAATTATAACTAACTATTCTTAAGAGATGAGTGAAACATATTTAATATCAGTGTTATAGAAATAACTTTTCAATATTATAAAATTTGTATTATGTTTTGACAGAGAGAATGCAAAATTATTATTTTTTTTGTTTACATTTTTTAAAAATAATAATTTATTTGGAAATAAGACAGGTGGTTGGTAAGCATTGATCTTGGTTTTCCAACTTTCTGCTGACCCAGATATCAACTGTAATATAAAACATTTTTACTGAGTTGTAAAAAAACTAATTTATTGGAATTGAACTGAAACATAAGTTGTATGCATTGATCTTCTCACAGCAATGCTGCATGGCACCAGCCAGCGACACTGCCCTTGTTATTCAGCAGAAGAATCCTCTTATTTCAGCACACCACATAGGAGTGGCCATCGGTGATGGGATCAGTCAGGAAAATAATGCGATTTTCAGGTCATTGTATTTTTGGAATGTTTTATTGTTGTGCCTGAAAGCCAGATTTACTTAGCTGCGGGTTTGGAAAAGTGGAGATGTTGCCCGTACCAATCGGATTCTAGCTGACATTCTCAGTATCAGGGCTGTTTCTAGGGGCGGGCAGCCGAGCCGTGCAATCGTACGGGGCGCGCCCCTAGATAACTTAAAGGGGGTGCGTCCCGCTGCCCTCCCCCGTGCCGCGGTCACATAGACATCTGTTATGTGATGCGGCCGGCGCCCGACAGGTGAAGCCCCTGCTGAATTCATCACTGACGCTTTACATGGTCCCTGAGGAGTGAGAAAGGTGTCTGCAGCCCTGGAAACATCTTCTCTCCTGCTGCACAAATTATAGAAGAGTAATGTTATACAGAGCCCCCTTCCTAGCAGATATATAGAGACCATGAATCTGGGGTCCCGGGGGTGCAGGAAGATGCTGCAACTTTTAGTAATGAAGCTTCACAGGTTCCCGGAATGTCACAGGTCCTGCCAGGCGATCCCCAGCAACACAGGAGGGTGACAGGGGGAGTGACAGGAGACAAGGAGAGTGACAGAAGGGAGTGACAAGAGACTAGGAGAGTGACAGGGGGAGTGACAGGAGAATGACAGAGGGAGTGACGGGGGGAGTGACAGAGGAAAGTGACAGGAGAGTGACAGGGGGAGTGACAGGAGAATGACAGAGGGAGTGACGGGGAGTGACAGGAGAGTGTCAGAGGGGAGTGACAGGAGGGAAGGGGTGTTTCTAGGGGCGGGCTTGCAAGTGCCACGTCCCTAGATGACTTAAAGGGTTGTGATGCAGCCGGCTGCTGTGAGAGCTGCAGTCTATGAGACCGCAGCATCATTCAGATAATGGTACTGGTATACAGGGCTCTTACAGAAGCCCTGTAGGACCAAAGCATTTGCATTGGATAACGCTATGGTATTATACGCTACGGTAGCGTTATTCCTTGCAATAGATTTGGTCCTACAGGGCTCCCATAGTAGCCCTGTATTTCCAGTGCTATGCATACTAGAACTGACTACGCTGCAGAGGAAGCAGCAAGAGGGAGAAGAAGTTGAGTAAGTTTATTAATAGGTTTTTAATTAAAAAAAGGTTATTTAAGGAGGGTGGCGCCAGATTTTTATTCCGCCCTGGGCTCTGCTAGCTCTAGAAACGGCACTGTCTAGTATGTAATAGGAAAGTGAGAGCTAGAATCTGATTGGCTGCCATGGGCAACATCTCCATTTTTCCAAACCCACAGCTTTGTAAATCAGGAACCATGTCACATGATCATAGTATTTAGCCAATTTTATTGATGTATTGTACACTTCTTAATACACAATATTTGGGGCATGTTCAGAAGGCAAAGGCTACATGGGAAAATAATGTGTATTTGGGCTGTGGGCTGTGTGTGGTCTGAGGATTCTAAATCCTAAAAAGCAGTACCTTACTTTTATTTCACATAGTGATACTATAGATGTAGGCCATTTAGATAAAACAATTCTTTGCTAGGCACAATTTAGTGCAGAATAGTTTTGCGGTTACTATCCTATAAGTATATATCCGTTTATTGCTAATTAAAACAGAACTAACTGGCTTATTATAAGAACACGTTCACTGAAGGCATCCAATTAGCTGTCAATAACTGCAATACGGATGGATCCTTGGCAAGTTTGTTATTTTTACACAAGACAGACACACAAAGGACCAGGCTTGTCCACGAGATGACGGCTCTTTGGATAAAAAAAACATCAGAGACCTCTCTGAGAAGGTTAGCCCTTAAATTTAACAAGCCAAGATAGACATGAAAATGGCTTCCAAGGCTCTGCGAGGAACCTGTTATTAGGATGTCAGGGAAATGGTTATCAGAGAGGTTTCTGCCTTTCCTTCTTCTTTGAAGTCAAAATCTTTTGTTGCCGAGGAACAGAAACAAATGATAATGTGACTTTTACACATCACACACAGCTCTGGGTCTTCTGTTTTATATTCCCCTATGCGCAGTCTTGTAGTGCTTTTATTCATTGCACATCATTACTGTAACCCAGACGTGCCACACTGGGCTCTCTGTTAACACGCTGCTGCCAAGATGCAGGGACGTTATTGACAGGATAATATTTAGGTTCCTATATCATGAATGAGGATAAATTGCACCTCTATGAATGAAATGGAAAATGCCATATAATAAAGCGTGTTAGTAAAACCTTGTGCTCTGTAGGTATCAATCAGAGATGATTCAATCCTCTTAGAAATGGCCATATCTGTTATATGTGATAGAACTGAACAATAATGTATAGATGCTATTTTCTTGTCTACAGTGAAGTAACATTAAATAGTACACAGTTCTGTTCAGTAACAGCCAGACAGGTCATGTGTTATCAGAATACAATGCAGGCGCTTGATAGGTGCACCTGTGTAAATGTATAAACATATAAATCACAATAATGGTGATCTGAATGACATAATATGGGCATGATCCAGATTGCAACATAAGCTCAGTGGCGGAATTGCATCTTGCTATACCCTATACCTTTGCACTGTGTATGCCCAGAATAAATGTGCACGCAATTATGGCGATAAATCACATAAAGCATGGGTAGCCAAGCTCGGGCCTCGTGATCTACCAACGGTCCATGTCTTCCAGGTCTCCTTGTTGGAGCACAGGTGTGTTCATTACTGACTGATACATTCAAAAATATCTACAGTTGGTAGTGATTATCTCACCTCTGACTATCTGAGGAGACCTGGAAAACATGAACCGTTGGTAGCTCATGAGCCCGAGCTTGGCCACCCCTGACTTACAGCAAGGAACTGCTGTGACCTCCTGCCTGTGAAGGGGCATTCCATGGAATTGAAGAGCTGGGCAAATGGTGCCAATATACAGTAAGTGCATGCTCATGCCATTGAAAGTCCATGAAAGTATGCACAATTTATGGCTAAATAATTGCACCACCCACAGTGCAAACCGGATGCAGACGTTACAAGAGTCTACTTTTTTGAGTTAGTTGAGCAGAGGTCTGTATATCGCAATTCTAAGACCTGTAAAACAAGCATACATACAAATACTGAGACACAGGTGACAGGGGTGAGGCTGTTCTGGGCCCGGTCTTAGGGTTAGGTGGTAGGGAAGGGATCCAGCGTAGAAAGGGAAGATTAGGGTCAGGCTGCGGGGAGGGTTAAGTTACAAGACTTTTTTGAGTTAGTTGAGCAGAGGTCTGTATATCGCAATTCTAAGACCTGTAAAACAAGCATACATACAAATACTGAGACACAGGTGACAGGGGTGAGGCTGTTCTGGTCTGGGTCTTAGGGTTAGGTGGTAGGGAAGGGATCCAGCGTAGAAAGGGAAGATTAGGGTCAGGCTGCGGGGAGGGTTAGGGTTAGAGTAATGGAAGGGGAGGGTTAAGGTTAGAGTAATGGAAGGGGAGGGGAGGGATAGGGTCAGGCCGCGGGGAGGGG
>WWET01002220.1:212501-228990 GCA_011038615.1 Limnodynastes dumerilii
GCCTGCGCTGGGCACATGGCACACTGCAAGACTAAGCTACTCTCGCAGTGTGCCATGTGACCAGCGCTGGCTGACCACTGTGGATCATCTCCTGTGCCGCAGCTCCTCTCGGAGAGACCAGTGGTAACGCAGAATAAGGTAAGATGGCATTTTCTTTTCTTTTTTTTTCTGACTTACTAAGCAGTGCTGTGCGGTCTGACTCCACAGCACTGATATAGAGGGCCACATTGGATGAACTATCCACTCACCATGACCCTCTATAGCAGCGCTGCTTACCAAATAGCTGGTGTCAGCTCCTGGGGTGATGCAGTGGATAGGGATCCCCCTGAGCCTCAGCCCCAGTGCAATCGCACCCATTGTACCCCTATAGTTACGCACATGGATTTATGCAAATCTTTTGCTCAGAGATCTGATTACAGATATTATTTTCCGCTATGATAATTTTTGCAGCCTAACCCTAACCTTCCATGCCCCGCAGCCTTACCCTAACCTTCCCCTTAAGCCCTAACCATGACCTGCAGTAACCTGACCCTACTATACCCGGCACAACCTGTAGCTATTGGGAACGTAGAAATAGGTTTCCATTCACAATAGCAATTTTCTATCTCCAGATTGTGTTGAATAATTACACAGCAGTCGATGATCAGTTGGTGGCTGTATCATGTTCTTAATAGTGCTGCCCGGACCAGCAACTGCATTACATCATATTCAGAAGCCTGGTTCCAGCCCATTATGTTACCTTAACAAAATTATCTGTTTTAATTCTTTCCTAATTGCATATGCTTTTTACATTTACTGATTTTAGGCAAATTACAATGGTAAATATCAGTATAATAATTCTAGATTCAATTCTAAATTTAGTAAGCAAGTGGTTAACAGCAAGAAGCCTCAGTTGGGTCACATACATCCCTCAGTCATTTCCCCTCTGTGGCTTGTGGCTTCCTGCATTGTGACATTGATGTAAGGGTGGCTACAGTGGTTCTCCTGGTGTGATATAAATGTGTGTTGGATGTGCTGTGTGAACACATGAGCACCTCTTCATCCATATCAATGATATTCTAAAAATCAGACCCATTTTAACCGGGGGGGGCTGTAAAGGGCTCCATTTACTAAATAGTGAACACTTCGTTTTCTGTAGATGAAGACTCCTAAAAACAAAGTGTTCACCATTTACAAAGATATGTGGTCGCATTCAGAGATCCGTTTTTTTAATGTACGCAATTATACGCACGGCCGGAGCAAGGAAACCGCCACCAACACCCCCGACACTCCCCTCTCCCGGACTTGCAGTCGGGGACTTACGAGTCCGTACACCACTCTGTTCTACGTGTGTACTTACAGGCGTATATGTGCTCCGTCCGTGCGATTCTTTATAACCACGCCTCCATGCGTTCATTTAAATGCCTCCCCCCACCCACATTTATGTACATTTTCAAGCACGTATTTATACGCCTTCCAGCCACACGTATGTATCCAAGATCGATTCACAAGCCCGTGCCTAAAGCACTTATGAGCGTATATTCAGCGTAACTTACGTAAATAAAGTTTTTACACATGCGCAGTTGATCCGATCCCAAAAATATGCACTCGACTCCCGCGAAAACGGTTCTCTGAATACGGCCCATGATCTCCATGGAAAGCATGGTGATCATCAGTCTGTACACCCCCGATCGCCAGCCTGCACTGATTGCTTTATTTACTAAATGGCGGCGCAGATTTTAACAATCTGCACCAATATGATATATAACGCCATTTCAGAATGACATTATAATAAGTATTCCAGAGTTCTCCTCATGTACCTCCCCTTTCCCTAATAGCTGTTATTAGGGGGGGAGAAAAAGGGGGTCTATATATAGGGAGACCACTGGAATACACAGAATGTCTAAGAAGTCCCAGAGAGGAAGGGCCTAAACCAGACCAACGCTCGGATGCGGTTTTACGCTGATCGTTAGCGTAAAAAATCTCATTTGTACTTACTGCGCATGCGTGGGGCAGATGATACGCTCCTGTTACAGTCTGAAAATCTTTGCGTATGGGCCTTAAACGTAACCGCTTCATATTACCGCTCATGGGACATGCCTGCCATATGAAAGCCGTAACCACGCACCGAGGGCGGGGTGAGGCATTTAATCATACAGTATAGGCGTGCTAAGCGTCGTTAATACGCAATGAACGTATGAACGGCCACGGGTACGAACAGAAAAGTTAGGGTAGGGTTTGCCGAGCGTATGGAAGCTAAACTAGGTACGAGCACGGGGAGTGCCTATTGCCGTGCATCGGTGGTACGTTCAGTGATAATACGCTACACACAGGAGCGTAGGTCTGGATCAGGCCTGAAGTTCCAGCACATGTGCAGTGTTTTCTACTTCTGGGACTTCAAATTTTTAAAAGTTAGCCATTGCACATGTGTCGGGACTTACTACCAGTGAAAGTCTCTCAGTCCATCTCGGGACCTCGGCGGTATTTGTAAATACGACAATCGAAGTGTCCGGGCTCATTGCTTGGTGTAACAAGCCTGGATTACATAAATAGCACTCGATGCTCTATTATTAGTGAATGGATCCCTAAATCCCTAACAGGGCCATGCTCTGGTTGGTAAGAATGAGAATTACAGCTATGGCTGGACTGTCAGAGATTTCCGCTTCTGCTCAATTTCTGTCTTTCTCTGCCCATAAATGAGTCACCAGCCTTTATAACAGCGAGTGCTAAATGGTTACCCGATGTAAGCGGCACAACTGTGCTTAAATTGATATGCAAACAATAGTCTTTAAAACCCTTTAATGAGATTCTCAGTAATGGATTTGGTGGTGCAGTAAAGGAGATTGAAAAGAGACAGATTGCTGTTTATGTATTTTAAACCCTCAGGAAAAGAAGTGTTTATTAATTAAACTTATTGCTGAATTTATAATGAGGTTTTATCTAGAGGGCTAATATGTTTTCTGTCATTTCAGCATCTCATTTAGAAGTGGTGCCACTAACACATCTCTACAGTCCTCCCCCCCACCTTTCCAACTTATAACTCATCTATTGTGTACATACATAATGGGCAATACTAGTGAATACTGCCATGGTTATTTATCTATCTAACTAGGCTAGCCTACCCCTCCTGCACTTTACCTCCACACCTAGGGTGACAGACATGGGCCCCATAGAGGCGGGGTCAGAGTTTGGATGGACAGTACTAGGTGCAGCCAGGTATGAATGGAGGCGGAGTTAGGAGGGACCGCTGCCTGGTAGAAGCTGTCAGCGTAAAACGGTGCTCGGCACTCCATGTATGAGGACTCAGTGCTGTATACATGGAGTTCAGTGCTGTCAGCCTCTGATAGCTTGCTTATTGTGAAGGGGAAGTGGCTGCCATGGGCTTTTCTCTCCTCTGGGCCTTGTAGCAGCTGTACCCCTTGCACCACCTGCAGTTATACCCCTGATCCATACCACTCATACTGCACACTTATTTTTCCACTCCTTTTCCTTCTACCACTCACACTGGCTACCCAGATCCTATTCACTCCTCCTGTGTCCTGTCTTTCTCTTAGACTGTAAGATCTCATGGAAAGGGCCCACCATCCTTGTTGTGTTATTGTCTTATTGTCTCCACCTCCATTCCGCCCATCTCTACCTACCTGCCCTTGCTGACACATTTAGGACCCTCAGCACCCGTGTTTCCCCACCCCTTTTTACCCAGTGTCCCCTCTGTTCCTACCCTGCTCCACAGCATCTGTCCACATCTCCAAAATATCCCTGTTTTTGGTGAGTCAGTACCGATTCATGGCCCAAAAAAAGGGCGGAGTTAATGGGGAAATGGGCAGAGTTTGAGTGTAACTGGGCAAAGTTTGTGTGGAACCTAGGTGGCCTAATTTATCTGTCTGTCTCATAGCTATCTAACTGTCTATAAGTTTTTAAATGTCAATATCCCGCCTTTTTACATTTTGGCACAGTGCCTGTTAATGTGCTACTTTGTTAAAATAATATCACAATATTTTATTGAAAAGATATCTCCTAGATCTGCAGAGAAATGCAAATGTTTAAACTGAGGAATTTTTTGTACACAGCTATTAGTTTTATAATGACTTGGCCACGTGTAGTATCATACCCTCCAACATGACCCATTCCATTAGGTACAAAATACTCTGCTCCTCAGTTTCCAACTGTCAGTTACTATGGTAACCACCTTTGTTGAAGAGACAAATTGTTTTTTAAATATCAGTTATTCATTTAAACCAGGTGAGTGACAGTTGGAAGCTCAGGAGTGAATTAAATTGTACCTAATGGAATGGGTCATGTTGGAGGGTCTGTAGTATTTGACCTTCACCATTTTTGCCACCCTGACATTAGTGGTCAATTGGCTAGTAAATGCCCTAATTGGTCACCAATCCTGCCTGTGAATTAGCATTTTTTTTAAAGAGATTAGTTCTGCAATGCATGGAAGATATTCAGCTTCACAGCTTGACTAAAAATAATTTACAACTTTAAAATTCTAATGAATGTTTTTTTATTGGTCAAAACATTTTTAAATACAGTAAATGAACCATAAATGTTTCTGTTATCATTAGAAGGTTTCAATTCACTGGACAGAAAAGTATCTAAAACTATTAAATTCTACAACTAATGCAAATCCAATGATTTGCACTTTGACAACTTCAGGGTGATACTTCTTTAGTTATTAATTAAATGTAACAGCAGAACCATGTTTCTAATCTTTAACTTATTTTAACTTTTTTTGGAATCTAAAAATAAATCTACAACACTGTAGATTTATTTTTAGATTCCAAAAAAAGCATATGTAAATCAGGACGTGTCTACTGTAACTCACCAAAGCCAAAAGCTGAACCCTAGACAGTGGCTGGATATATGCAGGAATTTCAAAACTGAAGGTAATATTATTTTAGACAAAGTTGTAAAGTATGTTTTTATTTATTTCCTGTCCTCCTTAGGTCCAGAGCTTAAAATCCCTTTCTGTGGGGCGGCAGGAGTAACTCACCGATACTGCCCCTAACCTGCCCCCGTTTTTAGGAACCTTAAGGCAATTAAGAGTGCAGTAGGGCTTCCTTAAATAACCAACAATCAGCTCTTTTTATTAAATCCGGATTCGGACCATGGTCATTAAGTCAACGCCTGTCAGAATATTGTAATGCTAACATTTACTGTGTTCAGCATTACAATAAACCTAAATCTAACCTCAAACTCAACCATAACCCCAACGCTAATTAGCAATTAACTCGTTACTTACATCCAATGCAGCGGTTAACAGGAGAAGACAGAGCATTAGAAAAAAATAGAGAGTAAAGAACAGAGAGAGAGAGAGAGCGGAGGAGCAAACAGGACAGAGCAGAACGGATGGAGGGGCAGGACGGGAGAAAGACAGAGCCAACAGGACAGAGCAGAGGAAGACCGAATAGAGGGACAAGAGAAAAGAAGACAGAGCCGACAGGACAGAGCAGAGGATGACTGGGTGGAGGGACGTATGAAAAGTAGACAGAGCTGACAGGACAGAGCAGAGGAAGACCGAATAGAGGGACAAGAGAAAAGAAGACTGAGCGGACAGGACAGATCAGAGGAAGACTGAATAGATGGACAAGAGAAAAGAAGACAGAGCAGATAGGACAGAGCAGAGGAAGACCAAATAGAGGGATAAGAGAAAAGAAGACAAAGTGTACAGGACAGAGCAGAGGAAGACAGGGTGGTGGGAAAGGATGGGAGAAAAGAAGACCGAGCTGATAGAACAGAGCAGAGGAAGACTGAATAGAGGGACAGGAGAAAAGTAGACAAAGCGGACAGGACAGGACAGAGCAGAGGAAGACTGAATACAGTGACAAGAAAAATGTAGACAAAGCGGACAGGACAGAACAGAGGATGACTGGGTGGAGGGACAAGAGAAAAGAAGACAGTGTAGACAGGACATAGAGGAGGAAGACTTGTGATGGGAGAAAAGAAGACAGCTAACATTATAGTGTGATTGGTTGGTCCTGTGACTGGTTGTGAAATTACTTTTCACTCTTATGTGGGTATGAGGAGCAAATAAAATTAAATAAAATAAAAACTTTTGAAATATACTTTAAATTCAACAATAGACTTCTCACTTTAATGGCTGTTAATTATATTATCTGTCTGTATTGTTCTTTTCCCTGAATTCTTCTGTGATTTCCTCCTGAAATGTCTATTGTCTTCCCCACCACATGTACAGGTGATGACTTCATTACATAGGAATTGCATGAAAGCCATGGCGGTGTCTGTAACATGGCGATTTTCCTTAATGCACTGTAATGTGAAATTAGGGTGCCTCTCTAATCGATACCTTTTATCATATTAGACTGGAATGTAATCTAATATCACCCATGTGGGTCTGAACCAAGTAAACAGTCAATCACACAGCAGCATAAGAATGAAGGAGAGATCTGTATTGTCTGAGACATGAAATGTTATAGCTATGATTTACACTTTGCACCCAGTCTCTAACCATCAGGCACTTGTGTGATAATTTGTAGCTAATTTATAGATTTTTCTCAGGTTCATGGTACTCTGCGAGCAATGTAAATGGTCTTACGGACACATTTTGTGTTTACGCACAGCTTTTACACAATCTATTATCTGGAAATGATTGCAAAGGTTTACACCAGGAACTGCGGCAACTGGGATTAATGCTGAGAGATTCAGCTTGTTGGAAATCACTCATATGCTCCAGCTTAAAATAAATCTCCAGCTATATGATGTGAATGACTAAACATACTCTGTAACGCATGAATATTCATGCTAAATAAATAAAGACTATTAGTAGTAATAATGCTATTAATACTTCTAAATGAAATAAGTGATGAATATCATCTAATTAATCAATAAAGATAATGAAATAAATTAAGTAAATTGTCCAACTTTTTTTTGTTTTTAGAACAAAAAGGTTTCTTGTGGAAGGATGAAATCATTTTATAATAGGAGAAAGAAATCAGTAATCCATAACAGCTGATTATCAATAAGCATTTATCATCACTACGGTTAGGTAGTTGAACTATTGTTTCCTGTTTGTTAAGTATTTTGTGCCCAAAATCTTCTCTAAGGGCCAGATCCAGAATTAATAAAGCCACACAACTTACGTATGTCAGTTTGTACTAAGCACATCCAGAACTTCTGCATTGCAACGCAGCCGACTAATGCTGTGTTACGATGCCATAATCTTTATCCGCTTGGGAGATACATGCAGTGGATGCGATCCAGATTGCAGATCTTACAGTAAGGTCTGGGCTACAGATCCTCCATTCTGTACGTGGCGTTTGGCATGTGGACACTTAACATAGGGTTCTGCATTTGGAAGGCCCATACGTGCAAGGGGATGCAATCTCTTTGAAAGTTTTAATAATGAATGGGTAAGCATGCTGTTCGATATACTTAACAATTCGTACAGAAGACATCGTCGCAGGCCCGTCGCACCACCTCGGAGGTGAGTATATGGGGAGTCCTAGGGTTAGGCTTCAGGAAGTGGAGTCACTGGGCCTGATCCAGATCAACGCCTGCTGCTGTAGTTACGGTGGGCGTATGCATAAGTTCAGCCAATCTGCACATGCGCCAGGCAGATGTTGCTCGGCGTAGATAGGGATTTCCTGTAGTCTGGATGTGGCGTCCCTAACTGCAGCGTAGTTACGGTTGAAGGGGCGTTCCTCGCCGTCACTACGCTGAAGTTAGGGAAGTAAGGCGGGGGGGGAGGCAGGGAGGGCAGAGTTTGTAAGTTACGCTCCGGTACGGGCGTAGTTAAACTCTGTTACACCGGCTGAAGTTAGGCTATCCTTCAGCTGGCGTAACAGAGTGTAATTATGCCAGGTCAGGGGCAGTGTCAGGGGGAGTGCATAGATGTTACGCTAAGCGTCAGTACGCACAGCGCAACATTGTGACTCTGGATCAGGCCCATTGTAACGTGATTGGCAAATCGTTGACTTTCTGTGGTATTACTTACCTACCAGGGTATATTTCTATGGTTATGTGCTTGCGCCTTGATTTCCAACCATATTATTATTTCATTCAAGCTGCAGACAATCATTCGAATGCCCATAGACTTTTAAGGGAAAGCTGTTGAAACCCGACTGTGTAGAGAATCAGCTGTGGGCACAGGGAGTGCAGGGTATGTGAACATCATAGCATACTGTTCTACTATGTTAACCTCAACCACCTCAGATGGGAGGCTATTCCACGTATCAACCACTCTTTCAGTGAAGTAATTTTTTGCACATTTCCTCTGAATCTACCACTCTCCAGTTTATATTCATGCCCTCGTGTTCTATTACACCTCTTCCTTTGAAAAATGTCCCATGCTCTAGCTGGTTACACTACTTGATATATTTAAAAGTTTCTTTCCCTTCTCTGCTCCAAGCTATACATGTTTAGTTTCTCTATTCTTTCTTGGTATGTTTTGTGACACATGCCAGTGTGGATGCATCCACACTGCATCCTTCATCTATCCCTTCTCCTCCTTCCCACTCTCCTCCGCTTACACCAGCAGTCCACTTCCTTTCCTCTCCTTATGTCTTCTGTAAGTTCTTCCCTCCCACATAGTGTGTTAGCTCGCACGAGCAGGGCCCTCCATCCTAGTACTGCTCCTTCCTCCACCACTCCCTCCTCACTTTGTACCCTCTTGTCCCCCTCTGCAACCCTTTTTCCCAATCCCCACCTGGTGGCTCCCTCTCAACCTCCAAGCTTGACACCTTGCATTTTGCCTTGCGTTCTGTGCTTGCTTCACTTTATTGTTTTTCTGTGATATTTTTATAGTCATATTGTATACTATGCTGTCCATCCCTACCCTGTATGTCTGTACTGTATTTTGTTGTATTTTGTACGGCGCTGCGGACACCTTGTGGCGCCTTATAAATAAACGATAATAATAATAATTTACCATTTTAGTTGCTCTTCTTTGCACAGTCTCTAATATATTTATGGCTATCTGGAATAAAATGCTCAATTTGAGGCCGTACCAACAATGTGTAAAGGGATATCACTACTTCTCTCCTTTTGCTACTAATTCCTCTTCCTCTGCAACCAAGCACATGTCTTGCCTTTCTCATTGCTTTGCTACATTGCTTGGTTTATCTTTAAGTGAAATAAAGTCACATGAAATAATGACTCCTAGATCCCTTTTATTCTCAGTTGTTTCTAAAGTAGTGCTGTTAATGATACACCTGGTCTCCATGCAACATGAACAGGTGAGTACTATACTTCATGTTCGGATTACGATTAGGTTTAGGGTAAGGGTTTAGGTTAGGTTTAAGGTTAGGGCTAGGCTGCTTTAGGGCTAGGTATAGGGTTAGGAAGCAGTAAGGATTTGTGTTAGAACGTGAGTGGTAATGCATGCACATATGCAGAAATGACTGATGTTTTCAGAGAAGAGAGGACAGGAGATAAGTAAATTACAATGGGTGCAGGAGTAGCTGCCTTTTTGGTCCGCCTTAAGCTCTGCACCACCTGCTTCTGCTACATTTGTGCACACTGCACATGGCATGACAAATCATCACAGATTTATATACTGAGAGCCTTTAGCGTCTCGATAAAGTCAGTACTGCAATGTCATGGCAGAAATAATGCTCTCACTCTCCACAGAAAACAGTGGAAGTGCTGATCAATGTGTTTACACTGTACACCTTATTAAAACATAGATTATTGCATTATACAAATGCAGTAATGTCACGGTGAAGCTATGTGGTGGTAAGCACTTTTACACATCAGATGCAATGTTCTTAAGCATTCCTCAAACACAGCATAATACCATAGAAAATAAAAATATTACTTCTTATGCAAGGAAAACAAAATCCCACTGAACTTTATTGCTTGGCTCATTTAGAGAATAATATATTCCACTTTTTGATGAATCAACAATGCTTAATGTTAATGGAATTTATTCTACTCAAGAGTAAAAGCCTGATGATATAATTATTGCCATTCTCCATGTAATGCCGTTAGTTCTTATAATAAAAAAAAAAGCCAATATATCTAAATTATACTCTCTGAATATAAGACAACAAATAATTTAGTCGCTGCCCTCCAAGTATTAACCACAAACAAAATTACCACCCAGTCTGCAATTATTCCTCGTTTTCAGCCTTTGTTGTGTTACTTTTAATGTCTCTCATTCTACATAAACAAGTCTTCCCATCCACATACACCTCAGAGACCGCAAGCAACGTTTCCAATTAACATTTCATGAGCAGATAGATTTATTCCCAGTCAATCGAGGGCAGGTTGGGGCATGAGTGAAGTTACGACGAGAAGTCCTTGCAGGGTAAACATGATGGAAGCGTGTATGAGATCAGAGCTCATTTAAAATGCAAATGAAAGGAGCTTATATCAAGATAATGCTTCTCCCTTGCACCTTCCAGAGAGGTGTACATGACTAATTACTCCATGACACAGTGCTACCTCTTAATTAGATTTAGGGACTGTATTGTAGATTCAGCTTCATTGATTAAAGTGATTTGAAAATATATCAGCAATTTTAAAAGCCTATCACCCAATACATAGAATATGCAATAAACGTACAATGACCATTTACAGCTTTTCTGCCATTAATAGTAATTAAAGTAGACTTTAACTGCTTGTGTGATAAATTCATTTCCTCAGTCACAAGAACGGTGGTATATAAACATGAACATTCTAGAATTATGCTTGCTTTTAACTACAGTATGTCTGCTGGTTCTAAAGTGTTATATTGGAAGTGTCGGCTATAGCAACAAATCAAATGCACTAGATAAGTGGTAACTAGAACGTCATTGGTTGCTATTGACAACACCACCACTATTGCACTTTAGAAAGTGTATTCAGCAGGTAAACTGTCGGCAATGAAACTGTTGTTATAAAATACTAGACCCCATGAAATACACCCTACTGTGAGCCTGGGTGTCAATCAAAGAACATAGCAGTTTTGCCAAGAGGTAGCCTGTGGTTCTCTAAAGGAATCTATTAATACAGTAATAACCTCTTTTATGATTATACTGCTTCTGATCTCAGAACGGAGTCTGATTATCACCTGTATTCATACTTGAAAGTACAAAAAAGTGATCTTCGTATTCTTAAGGATCAAATTACTTCCTCCATATTTATGGGTTTGGTTCGCTGCTTCAAACGGCCCCATTTCGACAGGGCAGTTTCTTACAAGGATGTTGCGACAAGGGACCTAAAATGATTGTCTATTCCCAGACGGAGAGAAGTGAGCAAAGAAACCCAAAATGAATCCCCAGCACCGACAGGTGAGTATTTCCCCAACCCCAACCCTTATCCTAATGCTCACTCTAACCCTTCTCTTCCATTACCCTAACCCTCGCCTCCCCACAGCCTTACCCTAAGTCTCCCCTTCTACTCTCCTTTCCCTCCCTACAGCCTAACCTTAAGTCTCGCCTTTTACACTCTATCCCCCTCCCTGCATTCTTACCCTAAGTCTCCCCTTCTCCCCTTGTCCTAAATGGAGACAGCAGTCACCAATATACTGCTGCATGATGGTCTTTCACAAAAAAAACAGTCCTTCGTATCGGCAAACCACACCCTCTACAATCGTTAAGGGATGCAGAGATTTTTCCAAGGTTTTCATGTACCTTCCTGCTTTTTAACTGCAAACAAGTCTCCACATCTCTTTTTATTTCCTGCTATATCAGGTTCTTTTTGGTTATGTGGTATGACCTTGTAAAACTAAAGGCTTATTATTATTATTATCCATCAATGGAACTACTGCACCCTAAAGTGACACAGTGGTGCTGTCCTTCACTCCTCATACTGGCTCCTGGTCCAGATTGTTCAGGGTCAAGTGTATATTTTGTCACCAGGGCCCGGCACTTATTTTTCCACTAGTATTATATTTGACTATCATATGAATCATTGTCAAATTTTTTAATGTTACCATATCAATCATAACTGATTTAATGAGCTTTCTAAAGAAGAAATGTGAAGGTGAAGCCAATAGAACATTTTCTCAATGTTTCACACTAAGCTCAGCGCTGACCTGAAAATGGACCATGCCAGCCCAGAGGCGTAGAGTCTATTCACAAGCCAGGTGTTTGTCAGAGCCCCTGATAGTGGTAAGGGGCTTGGCTGCAGGCTAGTGGCAGGTCACAGCCCTCTGAAGAAGCGCACAGACGTTGAAGATGGTGAAACAAGATAAGCTTGTCTGAAGAGGTGGGTTTTAAGGGAGTGCTTGAAAGTTTGGAGGGTAGAAGATAGTCTTAATGGACGAGGAAGGTTATTCCAGATTGGGTACAGCCCGAGAGAAGTCCAGTAACCGGGAGTAAGAGCATTTATGAAGTGTAGAAGAGAATTGTAAATCTTGTGATGATCTGTGATTATAAAGTTCTCTTTTAAACCGGCTAATGTCAAACTATATAATATTTGCATTATTTTAGAGTAAATATATTTTTTGGAACGGAATTGTCATTGAGTCTACAATTAGTCAGGTTTTCTGTTTTTTCAGTAAATTTGCTTTAATTTAGTTATTTTGTTTTACTACCTAAATTTGGTGTTTTTTTTACATAAATTTATTTTTGTTTATGCATATCTGTATATTTTTTCAGTTTTTTAAAGATGTAGTTAACCTTAGATATGATAATCTGCAGATAACAAGGAACTAGAGCAATTATCATTTTATTTTATTCTGACTGTGGAAGATTGCATTATTAGATAGAGACTGTCTGTTTCCTGGATTTAATATGTACAGTTCATCTCTAGTTCTGTTATTTGTATGTTTGTATTAATATAATATTTATGACATTGTAATTTATGAATTTTTATGATTAAATATACATCTTTGAGGAAAGTGCTCTTTTTGGACAGTATTCACACGTGGGAGATCCATGCATATTTACCCCCCGAGCGATTCACAAGTCCGCCTGCGAGGCACTTCCGTACATATAGTCTGCGTGAACTACGTAAATAAAGTTACTACACATGCGCAGTTGAAACGTACCTAAAAATATGCACGGAGATCGCTGCGAAACGCGGTTCTCTGAATACGGCCCTTATTTATTTCCAACACCCAGCTTCATTGTGTTAATAACTGTTTATTATCTGACTAATAAAAGAATTAGTTGTCATTTTGTTACTTTAATCCTTAATGTGCCATTGTGTATTGAACTACCTGTAATATGCTTACAAATTACTCTCTCTATATATATTTATATCATTTTTTGTGTTATTTATTAAATATGATGTTATAACCTTGTTATATTGAGTATTGTAAGTGTGTGCTTTTGTTTGCTTAAAGTATGTAATTATCATAATGGTATAAATTAATAAAATGTACTTTGGAATATTTATAATAATCTATCATTAGGTGTTTATTATTAGGAGAATTGTTTCATATGTCACTAAAATATTTTTTATAATTATATTTCTCATGTAAAGTGTTGTTTTATATATAAAAATTGATAAATAAAAAAAAACAACAAAAAAGTAATTTGAAAATGTTAAACAATTAAGATTTATTGTAAACAGAAATGGAAACTATAGAGGAACAGGTGTAGGCTCAAACAGAAAGGCAAGATACAAAGACTTGCAGTAACCCTTGTGGGTAACAAGTTAAACTTAGTAAAGGCCACCTCAATGCGCACATAACACTACGCACGTATCGTCATGAACGTTCTTAGTCGTGAATACAGTCTTTTGTGATTTATAATTTAGTGACTAAAAATTCCTGCAGCTTGTCTTAAGCTGACCAAACACTAGAGCGTTATCAAAAATAGTATGGAATCCCTGAAAATATTCACGATTTTTCTGCCAGAGTCCCAAACAATATCGGCACCATACACTACTAGGTGTTTATTATTATGAGAATTGTTTCATATGTCACTAAAATATTTTTTATAGTTATATTTCTCATGTAAAGTGTTGTTTATATATAAAAAAATGCTATAAAAAAAACAACAAAAAAGTAATTTGAAAATGTTAAACAATTAAGATTTATTGTTAACAGAAATGGAAACTATAGAGGAACAGGTGTAGGCTCAAACAGAAAGGCAGGATACAAAGACTTGCAGTAACCCTTGTGGGTAAGAAGTTAAACTTAGTAAAGGCCACCTCAATTTTTTCCATGGGTATAATTGCTTCCGTATGGTCTGAGCACTTGTGCATCACTCGTAACTCTAAAGGATCGCCCCTATTGTACATTAATATTGCGTGTGCTGCCGATTTGCATTAAGCGTCATGCCTCTCTATGTGCTTATGTAAATCACTTTCCGCGCCAAAGCGTGAATCAGTCCTCCGTATCTGTGAATCAGTCATTCCTGGTTTCTGCCATATATTTATGTAACGCACATACCCAGTATATGCGCACATAACACTACGCACGTATCTTCATGAATGTTCTTACGTCGTGAATACAGTCTTTTGTGATTTATAATTTAGTGACTAAAAATTCCTGCAGCTTGTCTTAAGCTGACCAAACACTAGAGCGTTATCAAAAATAGTATGGAATCCCTGAAAATATTCACGATTTTTCTGCCAGAGTCCCAAACAATATCGGCACCATACACTACACTTTTTTTCAGCCGAAAATCGTCAGGAAATGTAAAAAAAAAAACCTCAGATTTCTCATCTACTTTTATCATCCCTAAAAAATTGCATTTGCCCATTCACCTGCTGATAATTTTAATTTCTTGTACTAACGTCACCAGCATTTTATCAGCGAAGATTTCACGATTATTGGGTAATGACCAAACACTGTGCGATTTTACATTTTATTGTCTGATTTGGCCCGATTTAAATGAAACATGTCAAAAGATCAAATAACCGTTCAAAAGCGTTTTTTGGACGATTATTGAATGATCTGCGAAAAAATCAATAACTTGAACGATAATTTGGCCGATAACACAATAATTGCAACACAGGGTCAATAATCACTCTAGTGTATGGCCAGGTTTAGATGCTGCAGTATCTTCCCTATGCCATCTGTTCAGCAGCCACAGGAGATCCCCCTCCTGATGGCTGTATCTCTGTCTGCCCACTGAGCTTCTTTTAATATGCCACTAAGTATATTTTGGGCTCAATTTACCACTAGTTAACATGTCAATACTTTACTATTTATTGTAGAATTGATTGTCTGACAGGTGCTTTACCAGCTGTCCTTCTCTGGAGCTTGAAAACTTCCATGCTGACATTAATACTTGATGTAGGAACACTCCATAAAAGGGACGTTTTCTGACTGCCAGGATTGTAAAATGCCTATATGTTGCGACTGCATTTGCGCAAATGACATCTGGATTCGCTATTCCAGTATGGATCTGGATTCGCTGGTCCAGCCTTCCATACTGTGAGCGTTTTCAATGGTATGGGATACATAGATCAATTCTGTGGGTGGCTGGGGTGGTGAAAGTATTTAAATAGTAAGTGTGCTAAACAATTAGCGGTAAAATATTAACCATGTAATGTCCCTGGCTATTGGTGCATTAGGTCAATCACTGGGTTGTCTCACTGTGTGTGGTTGAATACCTGACCAAACCAAGTTGATTTGCAGCTGAGGCACATTTAATCAGCTACACACAGTGACAGAGAGGTGATGTTTCCTAGCACAAGTCAAAATAGCGGTTTAACAGTAAAGCAGGTCAGCATCTGTGTATAAATTCGCCCTGCACTGGGGGATGGGGAAAGGGGGGGTTACATTGTAACATATATCCTATACTCTGGGTTTACCTATTAAATAGAGAAAGAAAAATCATAAAAATGACAGGTAATGCCAACAATCTAAACAGTACATATACTAACAAATCTTCAGTCCTGGACACCAGCTGCATTAAGTCTCTCAAGTGCCTCTCAGATGGTCACATGCAGACAGTAATCCATCCTTTAAAACTAAACAATTCTGCAAATCCCCAGGAGTTGACTGGGAACTTTTGCAAACAGACATAGATATTGCAGTGTTTCCTGACAATACAAACAGCTAAATGTTAATCACGAATAATTCATATAAACTAAAGATAAATATCAGTTTTCTTTAGCAGACGCACTTTGCAATTTAATTTAGGATTGTTACTTCAATGCTAATGAGACTGGAGACGGTAGAATGTTTCGGAAAATGTTAATTCCTCTGAATTGTTGACCTTTAAAGGCCAATAGCTGTGTCCCTCTTGCACAGTAAAGCTGCTTTATGAAATAGTTGTCAATGATAGGTCAATACCTCTGAATGAGAGTTTGTCCATTCTATGCAGAAGCCTGATTACAAAGTGAGTGGAGATCTTGAACTTTGCTAGACTCCTAGTTAGTGATCCATCAAAAATAATGATAAAAATCACTCCACTCTAAGTCTAAAAGAAAGGATACATCAACGAAAAAAAGCGATTTAGCATTTGCTATCAGTAAATAATTCTCTTCCTCTGCCACTAGGGCCAATTCCCTTTTTTTCACTGTCATTTATAAGTATGGAAGGAGCTGCCATCATTATTGTCTTTTATTTTATTTTTTTGTCTTTTTTTTTACTTAAGAGTCTGACTGAGTGTGGTTAGGATACCAGAGTACACAGGGAGTGTAGGTGTGTGTGTTGTGT